>CATIXQ010000012.1:1978889-2040965 GCA_949711755.1 Leptidea juvernica | reverse complement strand
GCGTATATTTTTCGTTGTTTGGTGTTACTTGTTAGCGCCATCTATACGTATTACATAGTACTTTCTCTTGTGGTAACTTCGAATTTCAAAAGTTCTGTTTAGGTAAAGCTGTACAGACCTATTAATTATTTTTATAGTATTGATGTAATAAAAATAATCATTATACTTTCGTATTCATTATGTTTCAATACTACCTATGCTTAAACAGTGATCCTTATCTAGTACACAATTAAAATGTGCCCTTATCATACATAAGTAGAAATAAACATCATAAAAATATATTATTCAGTAAGTACTATCAAATTACCAATATAGGTTTTTTCTTTCGAAGAGGTGAGCCGTATGATCCTGCTCGTAGGCACAATATAACTGTGAATAAATACGATTACGAAAAATCCCACCATAACTATTTTATTACCTATTGAATTAAAAATAATATAACAGACCTACAAATCACACAATTATAGCTGTATCAAAATACTGTTAAAAAAATACCTACTAAATACTCCTAATTATTTGTTCAATAACAGGTATTACTCAAATATCAGTTGCTACTAAAATACTAGCTGTTATTAAATACTTGTTCAGTAACAGTTGTTACTAAAATACTAGTTGTTATCAAATACTTGTTCAATAACAGGTGTTACTCAAATAACAGTCGTTACTAAAATACTAGGTGTTATAAAATACTAGTTGTTACAAAATACTAGTTGTTACAAAATACTCCTAATACTTGTCACTGTTATTTTTGATATCTTGTCACAGTGACAACCGGTGATATTTTAATACCTGTTACAAATACCTGTGACGATAAATACGTCTCACCCCTATTCAATACCCGTATTGTACATCTTACACACACCATGCGTGAAATACTCACAATAGAGGGTAGTTCTAAACTAAATTTATTTCTAAATAACTATATTTTTCATAACAAAAAAAAAATGATCTAAGATATAAACCACAAAACCTAGCGCTATCGGATTTAAATGCAACTACGATTAGTTACTTCAACAGTGCCTCCTAAAACCAATGCAACCTGGAGATTATATGTATTTTAATAGAAGAGTAGTACTACTAACTAACTACATACATACTCATCTGTTTCTCAATTTTTTTCAGGCTATATGATACAAGGGCTCAAAGAAGACCTGTTAGCAATGTGGACACTCAGAACCTGGCCGCTACGTGTATTTCCACAGGATTTGATGAAAGGTATGTCGAAGAGCAGACGTCGTTTGAAGTTAAATTTTTTTAGGATTAGCTTACTAGTAATATATTTTGTTTGCAATTTGTCAATTATGGTTGATTTTCGTCACGCATTCTCCGGGTTGGTTGGCACCACAGCAGCGCCTTTTTATGCCTTCAACCTTGACATACCATTAGGGGCGTGCATTGCTTTCCTAGCAAGGTAGGCACTGTAGATACAAGTACTAGTAATATAATATTTAGGTATCGCACACATAACGCGAAAAGGTTGAAGTTGTGATTCACTCTCGACATGTCAATTTGTTTTAAAAGTAAGTTAGCTAAAACTTTCTGGGTGGGTGTTCAATAGAAATTTAATGTAATAGAATAATGGAACTAAATTACCTAACCCTAGTGGTATATATTAGTTTAGGTTCTTATTAAGGTAAATGCCTATAGAGAAAGCACGCCCCTGCATACAATAAACAATTACATTCCCAATCGCCTATAAAAAGGTCGTCAAAAAATCTCCGAGCGACGTTGTATATACGTATAAATTATCATATAATGATAACATTAAACATTTATTCAAAATAACACCTTATTTCGTAGCAGTAATGTTCAAAGTCTGTTGTATACGTTCATTAGAAGCTCGGACGCGAAAACCGAGTCATAATCATTTAACGTCAAGTTAGTTACACAATTTTGTTAAATTGTAGCGGCACTTACCTGAAATACGACACTCCATCCTGTTTAAGTTTGGTAACGCTGTTATTTGGACAGTTCTTTACTAAACACTTAGTCATTGCGTGGCGTTGTATTCAAAGCGCGGTCGACACACAACTGAACGAAAACTCTGGCTAATAGACGTGTAGGCAGAGTTTTGCTTCAGACAAAGGCCTTCGAGCAGAAATGTGCAAGCATTATTGTTTTTCGGTTTGATGGACATCGTAGATATTGATATAACTAGATTGTGGAGATACTTGAAGACTAACCATGTTATTTCTGAAAGAGACGAGCTAATAGTAATGGCGCCCTGGGTTTTGGATTCAATCAATAGCCCTGAGCGGCACTGCATTGTAGTGTACAGTGGTGTAGGGCGTATCGCTCATCAACAGTGCTCTTTTCGTCACTTGAAAAAAATGAATCAAATATAGGTTCAAATTTCTTCTGTTGATTTCTGCTCGTTGTTCGGTCACGCCCCTTCATTCCAAGTCCATCTTCTACCCCCCTGCATCTTCAGAAAGGTCTGTTTGTCACTCCTATGGCAATTCCGAAACAGCATTCTTGTATAGGCGTCCATAGTATCTCTATTTTATATTAGACCGCAACTTTGCCCGTGCATATAATTCTTGGCTATTTCATTTATTCTGTCCACCCGTCCCCCCTGCATCTTCATAAAGGGCTGTTTGTCACACCCACAGCAGGCAATTATGGGGGGCGATTAACGAAACAGCATTCTTTTATATGCGTCCTTTTTGTCACCGTTCTGTTAGATACACCGCAATCAAGCCCGTGCATGTCTTTCTAGATTATTTCATTTATTTTGTCCCCCCTTCCTCCTGCATCTTCATAAAGGGGTGTCTGTCACACCTATGGCATCCTTTGTATCTCCAAACTGTCTCTTATTTTCCAACAACGTGTAAGTTTGTCTATTGCCATACTTAGCCCCTTGATTGAGCTATTGTGCGTGTGAACATAATATCTTCATTACCCGAACTTACCGCGAGTGAGTGCAATTTCCAGACTCGGATATATTGAAGCCCTCGTGCCTCCCTTCAACAGGAGACTTAATGATTTATAAAATGTACTTTTGTACAGGCAAGTTCTGGTAGGTTTCGGGCGAGGCCAACTGCATCAGGTGGACTTTAGGCAAAACCGTTTAGACAAAGGCTACAAGGGCGCGGCGGGTGCTATAACTAGTGTAGCGGTGAGCGAGAAGCACGGCCTTATCGTCAGCACTTGTCTGGACCGACATTTGCGCGTACACGACAGGGACAGCAAGAGTTGTGTTTATAAGGTGAGTTTTTGAGCATCTTTTTGGCTTTTTTAGGAAATAATCCTGAGTAAAGGTTGCGGCAGTGATGCCAACCATAGAGTATTGTAGTCTATATCATGTAGGCATACTCGATAACCCTAAATGGCTATAGTCCCTTTTTTTTTAATGAGCCCCGATTGCGCAAAGGGACTGTAGTCCCTTTCAGCGATTGCTGTTGTTGCCGTTTGGCTGATGTTTTGTGACCTATAAATTTAACAAAAAAGCAACCAACTTCAAAAACACTATTCCAAAACAATAAATATACCTAATATGCAATAAAAAGTTTAAAAATAATTGCGTATTTTTAACCAACTTAATAAATTAATCTAATTCTAGTTCCGCTCAAAACGATATATCTTTGAATTATATCCTTTCCAATAAAAAAAATAATCATCGGAATCGGTTGGCGCGATATTGAGTTATTCGTGAATTTGTCGTGCATATACTTATAGCAAATTATTAATTTATGGTTTTCTCATGGATTCCACTGTCAGATCTGGACCAAATTGCAATGGAAGCACCAGCTTTTAAATAAAAGAATTATCAAGATCGGTTCACCCAGTCGAAAGTTATGTGGTATCAAATATAAGAAAAAACATACCGACGAATTGAGAACCTCCTTCTTTATTTGAAGTCGGTTAAAAACCTAGAAACAACCGCTGGTAATAATTTAAATACAACATGATAGCCCATAAGCTTTAAAATAATACCATTTCAGTTTCGAAATTCTACACCCGAGTCATTATTATTAGTGCGTGAGCGTCGGGACGCAGCGGTTAAAGTAATCGCTCAGCGCTCAACTGATTTTTATAAGCATGGCGCGCACGCGACCGATTGTGAGGATAATACCAATGTTTACTATACTAGTGCCAGTCATGTTATATTTACGGTTTATATTTCAACAAAAGGTTCAAAAAAATATTTTTTTTGGAAGTCCATCCTCTTTATTTACCTCCTTTGAAAGCAGATATATACTCAATTTCTTCTAATAAAAGATGGCAACCCTATGCTGTACGCACCCCGGATCTCGTTATAAACATGCTTATGATAATGGCCTTCGATCAATCATCCAAAGGGTGTGGTAAGAGGCAACTAAGAGCATTTACCAGTGGGAGGCTCCTTTGCACAGGATGTCGGCTAGTTTATGGCTACTACAACTGCGCCTTTTTCTGCCGCGAAGCAGTAATGTGTTAGCATTATTGTGTTTCGGTCCGAAGGGCGCCGTAGCCAGTGAAATTACTGTGCAAATGAGACATAACATCTTATGTCTCAAGGTGACGTGCGCAATTGTAGGGCATACAGAATTTTTGGGTTTTTAAAAAAATCCTGAGGGGCACTGCATTGTTATGTGCAGGGCGTATCAATTGCCATCAGCAGAACGTCCTGCTCGTCCCGTCCCTTATTTTCATTAAAAAAAATCCATATACATCATACAATTGTTTGCACTTACAGGGGTTCGAACCCGGGACCTCTTGCTCAGTAGGCAGGGTCACTAACCACTGAGCTATATTGATTAGTGTGCGTTAATTTCGACGTTTTCACAGCTGTATTACTCTATTTAGACGTATATAAAATGATCTAAGATTGTTATAATTCCAGCAATACTTAACATCGAAGCTGAGTCATGTGCTAGTCCAGACAGAATGCACGACCAGTTTGAAGGCAGACGTGAAGGAAGAAGGTGATCCGCAAGAAACTGCCAGCCAGGAGCCAGTGGCTGTGGAATCCAGGGTTGAGGATTCAGATCTGGATGAAGTTTTTGAGAACATGGAGGTGGTTAGGTGAGAATTACACACTAACACTTTTTGATGTGAAAACTACTTTGACCGCGTTGGGCCGTTTTTGTTAGACGAAAATCTTATGGGTTCGCGTCACTGACATGCTCATGACTGGCGCACGTGATAAATAAATAATTAAAAAAAATAATATATGTATAGTTAGACACTTTTTGGTTGTGTAAAATCTTGTTAGTTCACGTCAACGAAATGCGGTATATATGTTGTTCGATATTAAGAATGGACTGTAGATTATTTGGTAGACGCATTAAAGCAACCGTGAAAAAAGGAACAATGCATGCACCACCTACCTTTACTGCTCCTCGCCACACATCATCCACCGGTGCACGGCACTACAGGAACCAACGTGCTTCGAGGGGCGGAGGGCGGTCCAGAACGTCTCGGACGGTACCTTCTCGTACGGCGGTCGAAGCGGAAGAGAGCTTGTGCAGGCCTATGATTTGCGCCCACACATACGTCACGCGATTGTCGCGACTAGCGCCACCGATTGCTACCGGTTTCAACTTAGAGTTGAAGTACAGTAGCGATAGATGGCACCTCAGCAAGTTCGATCTCCACAGTTGAAATGAACTGGCACTTTACCAAATAATATACAATGCAAAGACCGAACATATGTTATAAGTGAAATTGAATGGATTTTGTGAAAAGTTCAATGTGTATACTTAATCTGGACATAAATACTGTCACAATTAAAATAAACAAAATATTATATTTGAATTTAATAAGACTGGCCATCGTCTAGTCCCGATCTTAATCCACTGGATTATGATTTATGATCAGTTTTAGAGAGTACGGCTTGCTCTAAACGCCATGTAGTCCCTAAAACAATCCGTACGTTTGGCAGTGAAGAATTTTCCAATGGAAAGAGTGATTGATAACTGGCCTCAACGGTTAAAGGACTGTATTGCAGCCAATGGAGACCACTTCGAATAAGCTTTTTATATTTTTAATTGTTTTATTTGCACAGGATTTCTTCGAATTCTTTCCCTTACTGCTTTGACCACCTTTTCGTACGAACACTACGTGGACGGCCAGATCTTTTTCTGTTACAAACAGAGGAGGTCTCGTTGTACCTATTAATAGCCCGGTACACAAACATTTTACTAATACCAAGCTTATGGAGAGTTTTAAAAATTGCATTTGGCTCCATACCTAGTTTTTGTAATGCAATCAAAGCGATTCGGTTCTCTTTATCACCCCAACCTATTTTGATATCGCAAAATATTGTACAATGTATTGGCGCCAAAAAGAGAAAACACAATGAACAATCATAAATGACATGTAATATTTTGTTTATTTTTAATTGTAACAGTATTTATGGCCAGAGCAAGTATATTGAAATTTATTGAATTCTCGTCCATTGGTAGTGGTTCAGTAGATATATGAGTTACAAGAGGCTTGGTAGCTGAAGTATGATGACAAATGGTCTAGTTGATAAGCTAACGCCAAGGTGTCGAATTTACGTGACGGTGTGCGCGCGCATCGTAAAAGTTCACTCTGATAAATTTTCCCTAACGCGCTCAAAGAATAACTTCAAAAATTAATCGTTTCTTTTTTTTCCAGTGAAAAACGCCGTAAGCGACCTTTAGAGGCAATAGAAGTAGAATCAGTTAAACCATCCACGGAAGGCACGACGGATCCAGAAGACGCCATAGTGAAACTCCTGCGCAGCACGGAGAAAGAGAAAAGGAGACGAGAGAAGAAGAGAAGAGAAAAGAAAGCGAAGAGTGTGTTCCATAATGCTTGAAATAAGATCATTTACTGTTTCAACGTGTTTTATTTCAATTGTAAAGACCTTCCATACATACATACGCTATATACAATCATTAACTTTGAGTGTGTTTAACGAAAATTTATGCACTTTTTTCCTTAGTCGTGTGTCAACTGTCACTGTCCGAATCAAACCTGAACTGAATAAATGTTTTACATTGCTGCTTATTCACCAATAATATTTTAAACAACTGTAGTAAATGCGGCAATGTATAGATATAGCAGTGGAAGATTATTACGGTGTAATTTGTGGCATGTTCCATATTTCGCCTTTCTCGTTGCTGACAGTTCGTACTGCCGACGAAGGCTCTCCATTAGTTTGACAGTGACAAGAGCTGTCAGATATAAAACTCACTTGTCGATCAGAACACAGCACTCATGAAGGTTAGACTAACCCCCATATTCATAACTAGCTGACCCGGCAAACGTTGTTTTGCCACTTAAATTATTTTTAGAGTTAGACCGTTTCTTTGCTTTTGACATTGCTTTATTTTTCTAAAATAAACTATAATAAATAGCCTAAGTTACTCCTTATTACATCAGCTACCTGCCAATAAAAGTCGCCGGATTAGACGGAACAAACAGACAGACAGACAAAAATTGTTATTTTGGTGTATATGTATTCATAATATACATTTAGTAAAAAACGGTTATTTCAATATTACAAACAGACACTCCAATTTTATTTCAATATATAGATAATTCAATTTCAATCCAATATTTTTATAAATTATATGTTATTCTGGTGCGTAAGCTATATTATTGCAAAGTTTCATCAAAATCCATTCAGTAGTGTTTGCGTTAAAGAAGTTCAAACATACATCCAGGCATACAAAATTTCACATTTATAATATTAATAGGATGGTCCACTAACTTAAAACAGCTGCTACAGAGTGTTATTTTTCATTCTGACTTAGGTCAATAGAAGAAGACAGTGAGAATTAGCAATGCTTTAAGTATTATGAATAGGGGGGTTAGTATTTCGATTTCGGCAGAAGTGTTAGTAAGTGGTTAACTTTTAAAACGCGTTTTAAAATCAAATAAGTATATTAGCTATTAAAAAGTAAAATAAAACATTTAGTTTTCAAAAAGCTAAAGCTTCCGCTTAATTGGTTTTTTCACAACTTTCATTTACAAGTTCATATATTTCGAAGTGTATAGAGCTGTTAACGACACTGGGGGACCAAATTTTATGACATTTTTTGTGAGGTTCAAAAGTAGTAACACAGTTCATATTTAAAAATACTTAGAATAAAACAGTGGTTCCATTTTACAAGATTGTATTTTGAATGTAGATTTTCATATCAGATATGTATGCCAATAGCTACAAATTGAGTATAAATTCTAATTTATACACGGACTAAAATCGTCTGTCAAATACTTGAAGAAGGTATTTGGAATAATATAGAGTTGTGAACACGTTCATTTTATAACCGTAGAAAATGTTTTTTTCTACGCTAACACCACCAATGAGAAACCTTATTTAATAACATAATATTTTAACTAATATAGTAATCTCATATTATGAGATTACTATATTATTAAATATTAATTAAAATTTAATTTATTACTATATTAGTTATAAAAAAAAACACGTTTCTAAGACTATTATCTATCTATTAGTATATACATATAGAGTTGCTCACTAATGTTCATAACAGATCATGATATAATAAAATAGAACAGTGGTTTCACAAAACCTTGAATTACAAGTGCATATTTTATTATCATTAAGCTACATGTATAGTCTATACTTAGGCTTACAAACAGAATATATTGTACATTAATTTTTATACAGATTGAAATCAACTTTCAAGTACTTAAAGTAGGTATTTGGAATGATATAGAGTTGTTAACACGTCCATTTTAAAACGCGTAGAAAAGGTTTTATTCATCAAATCCAAATATATTAAATTCTAATAAATGGACTATCACACAAATTTGCGATTTTAATTACATTTGATTTTGATTTGAATTATTTATTTTCATCTTACAATGCAGTGTAGGTAAAGTGGTGACCACGAAATAATTTCTGTGAAGGCCGAGTGTTCTAATCACGCCTTTTTTGTGCAGTAGGAAGACAAAAGAACTGATGGTGAAGTGATCGCTTTCGACCTTTTATGAAGGTGTCAATTTTTGTAAGTTACCCAAGTAGGACTTCCTGTTGGACAACCGATGAAAACAGGCCAGGTTTAATACTTTAGTGTGCGTGTCAAGCTACGTCCTACACTCGCGGTATGTATGTCACTTTGTGTTAGTGTGCGTGCACTACTCAAAATAGAGGTTTCATACTCAATTTTTTTACACAGTCTATCTAAGGACGATGACTTATAATTTTGTAGTGTGTCGTGCGTTGGTGGGATTCGGCGGTAGGAATCAGATCTTCGGAACTCTGCGTGATAAATGTGGTAGAAGACACACAAGGCGTTCACAGATTGATTGGAACCTCACGATTACAGCAGCTCTGCGTCGCATGGCACAGAACAGAAAAGGAAATGGTTCCAGTTAAATTGAAAATAAAAGTGAGTGTTTTGATACTCGAAAAAGGTATTGCAGACTTGTTAGTATAGGAGTCCCCGGGTGCCAGAAATCTTCAAGTTATTGCTAATTTGGTAACAACAATGAACTGGTCTGTCTAGCCACCGCGGGCTGTTCAACCTGGATCGACGTTCTACTTAAATTTATATCAACATATTGGCTCGCGCTGCAAATGAAGGACAACTCGGGTCGAACATGGTCTCGCTAATTTGTACGCACACGCTCTTGATACATAGTATTTACATCCTCTTGTTATTCATAAGAATTAACGTGGGAGATATGAGGTTATACGGTGTTTTGGTACCAGGCGATCATATTAACTATGATATGAGAAGAGATTGTCTTAATCTATGACGCGAGTATACCTTAATATATTCTAACGTCATGAGCATGGAGTATAAAAAGACGCCAGGAGAACATAAATATGGCACCAGGACTTCATATGCAGTTTAGAGGTTTATGCACAACGCACATCTTAAAATTATCTTAATGATGATCAGTTATGAGCTCGATTCTCTTTTTCTGGCAGCAGATCTTGTGCGAACACAAATCGTATCATATCCCACAACGCGTCGCTGTCCGAGTCCATCTCGAAAGATTGCAGCAACCGTTTGGATTCATTCTTTATATCTGAGCTTCTATAAGGATCCCATTAAACATAATTTTCGAATCAAACTAGGAAAAATTGTGCATAAATATATATTTTTTATGACAATAAGGGACGAGACGAGCAGCGCCGCTCAGGATGCTTGAAAAACCCAAAAATTCTGAGTGACACTACAATTGCGTTTGTCACCTTGAGACGTACGATGTTAAGTCTCATTTGCCCAGTAATTTCACTAGCTACGGCGCCCTTCAGACCGAAACACAATAATGCATACACATTACTGCTTCACGGCAGAAATAGGAGCCGTTGTGGTACCTATAATCTAACCGGCCTTCTGAGCAAAGAAGCCCACTGGTAAATGCCCTAAATTGCCTCTTACGATACCCAGGGGCCTGGGCTTTCCCCAATTATTTATTTGTGGTACAATTTGTAAGAAAATTATAAAATCCCCTCCCCTTTCTCACGTGATAATGGGCAATCTCTTGAGAGGCAGGTCTACATAGGTATCGCTCGAACAATCTCAACACAAAAAAAAAGTGTTTTAAAAGGATACAGCCTTTGGCAATGTTGATAGGTGCGCTTAAGTCAAGACGAACCCCCGTCAACTCCTTCCCAAGCTGGTAATTAAATCTGAAAACATTCCACAAACATACAATTTTTGAATCTTCTTTAGCCGCGTTGGACAGTTTTTGCTAGAGGAAAATCTAAATGGTTCGCGTCACCGAACATGCTCATGACTGGCGCACGCGATAAAGATATCTCGCAAGTGTATCTGTAGCCATACAGCTAACATATTGTGCAATATTAGTGCTGTGTACATCTTATGAGTCAAATTGAATGGATTTAGTGAAAAGTTCAATGTTGAAATAGTGTTTTTGTTGTATAAATAAATTATTGAAAGAAAGTTTGAAAAATAAATAGAAATTAATTAATTTTAAACATCATGAAACTTCTTCCTCTTTGATTGATCTGTCAATAATCTGTCTTTTCTGTTCAATAAAATAGGCCCTTTAAAACTTGCATCAAGAAAATATTAATACTTATCAACATACACCTCGTTAAAACACCTAAGAAGTAAGAAAACATAATATGTTAAATGTAAATAAAAACGCTTGCGTCATGAATTACATAATATTTGCTAATGAGCACCGACCGGTCCAGATTCATGCGGGGGTACGCGAAGTGCGGGTAGAGTGTAGCTAACCGCGTTGCAAACACAAGACGCGAACTGTAACTGCCGATAAAGCGCGGCGAAAATCAACCGAACTTCGACCGAATTTTTTATTTTTACACAATGTTTGTATTCGGTGCAAACCACATTCGGCCCATCACTACAAATTAGTACAACTACCCTCAAATACAACATGGTGGCATCTCAGTGTTGAACAATTAAGAAAATAAAACTTACTTAGCACTCTCCAACCTATTATTATCACTGTCAGCAATTTTGAGACCTGTTTTGAACATCTCACACACCCGGTCCAATTCACAGCCTCTCTTGTTTAAATCTTCTAGTGTCTGTGTCAACTCTTTCTAAAAATAATATTTTCTTTAAGACAGTAAGGGACAAGACAAACAAGACATTCAGCTGATGGTAATAAATTTGTCCTGCCCATTACAATGCACTCAAAAATTCTGAGCAGCACTACAATTACGCTCATCATCTTGAGATAGAAGATTTTAACCCTCATTTGCCCCGTAATTTCACAAGCTTAGGCACTCTTCAGACAGAAACACAATAATGCTTAGATATTACTGCTTCAAGGCATAAAAAGGTGCTGTTGTGGTACCCATAATCTAGCCGGCATCCTGTGCAAAGGATGGTATATAGAGGCATACCAATTTTCTAGCATATTTGTTGTAATGTACGGGTACCATATTGGCCCTGACATCTACTTGAAAACTTCTATTGTAGAACCTGATGCAGAATAAGAGTGATAGTGGTGATAACTGTATTGATTATCCTGAGAATATTTTGTGCGCCCTTGAATTCCAATATCAATATTTAATGCCTTTTTTTGGATTGTTAAGTACTGCCCTGCAGACTTCTACAGATTGTGGGGCGCAACCCTAGGACTCAAATTCAAGAAATATATTAAAGCTTCCTTGACAAAGAAGGCTAATAAAGTATAGAAGATTATATAGATGATAATGATGCATGGTTCTTGTCTGTTTCTGCGCAGGGCACCTAAAATTATTGATGTGTTTGTTAGTTAATATTATAATATATTAATAAGTAGTGGCTTGGAAGACGAAATTAAAAGGCGAATTGTTATTACCAGATCTGCAATGCAGAAGTTGACGAGGATATGGCGGGACAGGAATATCACCAAAGCAACTAAAGTCCAGTTAATGATATCTCTAGTGTTTCCCAGTCAAAGAATGAGAGAGAAAAAGGATTGATGCACTAGAAATTTGGTGTTGAAGGCAAACGCAACGAGTATCTTGACACAATGCCGCACAAACGTCTTGATACTTGAAGAACTCAAGAAAGGCTTTTATCCCGGATAATATATAATATAATAGTCAGAGCGCATATCCTCACATACTTCGGACATATCATGTGACATGGAGAGCATGCCATAGAGAGACTTGTTGTTCAGGGAAGGGTCAACGGCAGTAGATCAAGAGGACCCTCCCCTATGCGCTGGACAGACCAGATCAAAGCTCTAACCAACATTACCCTCAACATATGTGCCAGAGAAACAACAGCCAGGGATAACTGGCCTAGAATAGTTTGTCGTTCGACTTGAACTGCTCTGTCAAGAGTAATCCGACAAAGAAGATATTAAGTAGGCTAAGTAGTTGTTATATGATTTAACCGATCTTTTAAATAATAATAATAATAATCTTGGAGCCTCCCATGTCAAAGCCCCTTTACGTCATGATGTACCGTCATGAAATTTACTGTCAAAATGTCAAATGTTATTGTCACTCCATCTGATAAATAAATGTATATTAAAACATTAAATAAAATTACATAGCAGAAGGTAATCACTGGTTGGCTCTGCACAGGGTTTCCTAGTGAGCCATCCAGAGGAATTTAATTTAAAGGTGCCTCTTTGTTTCAGTTTTTGAGACTGAGACTGTAAATTTATATTAGGCATGAAGAACAATGTATTTAATTATAATTAATAATAAATAAAAAAAAAAAAAAAAATTAAATATCTATTCTATTCTAACTTCTGTTGTTATAACTGAATGACCTAGGGGAGTCTCTAGAAATATGGATCTTGGCCTTAGGGCTGGTTCATATCGGTTTCTCTGAGAATCATATCTAAATCAGATTTCAAGTATCAATAACTGATATCAAAACTATACATTTCATGATATTTCAATATCTGTGCTATTATAGTGTGTATGTATATTTCCAATTTTCAATACTCTCTGTCGCGCACAGTGAGTTCAGATATCCGATCTGTTATCATAGATACTATAATATCATCTAACTGTATTCTTTGGTGTGGTACGCGAATGTCAGACACAGGAATATCAGATAATTTCATATGTCATATATTGCGAAGTCTCTTATTCCTGTCGTCCTGATGTGCGTGTCGCGATTAAGTCAGTAATCATTCTTTCTGTGGTCATATGCATAATTTGGTTACAAGCATTAATAATCATCACACAGACATCTACCAGGATTTGAATCCGGAACCATAGCTCTTTTAGTCATGGTCACTAACAACTGGGATATATGAGATGTCAATATTAAATCAAACTAAGTATCTATCTACCTTCAGCTTCAATTCCTGCATGTATTTTATCTCTTTTTCATTTCTCTTTTTATTTTCCTCCATTTCTTTCTTATCTCTCTGTATTGTTTCTGTAAAATGCCAAATTATATGTTAATATTCAGTAATTGAGTAGAACGCTCAATTATTTGATGATGTAAAAATTTTATAAGAGCAATTCGCATTGGACTTACCTTCGACTTTCAAACAAAAGTTATCCAGTTCTTCAGCGAGCCCCATAAGCCATGGCTCCTTTTCAAGTTCTCTGTCCATTTTTACACCGTAATTATGTCCAGATATTAAAGTTAGAAGTTATCCCAATTCTCACAGTTAAATTTATTAATTTATATTTTAACTACGTAATTATCGAAAAGTGGAAACCGTTTGTTTTCAAAATAATGTCAAAACCCAGCACAATCATACAATGTCAAACTTTCAGATGTGACATGGTTTGACATTTGATTGCGATTGTCATTTTTATGACAATGGACAAATTGTGAAAATCGATTCGCCGCAGCCAGTACAGTGCGTTCATTATATTGCCATATTTAGCTTCTATGACTCCCTCAGACGACAAGTTAAATTTTGCGGTATTGATGATATTTTTTTTCTTACAATATAATGATTTGAACTTAAAGTTTGTAATAAGATCTTTTGTTATCGGGACGGTTGAATGCATTTAAATTTATATTTGGAGTCATTACAGAAATTTGTTTACCAAATTTAAATTTTTGTTATGTAAAGGTTAATTTTCAATAATAATTACATCGGTGTGATATTTTTATTATTATAGTCTATGTTTCCTAACTTCCTAACAAATGTGGCGTACAGAGAACCAGCTCGTACCAAGAGATAATTCGTACAGATGGGGATCATCGTACGCATGAACGACTAAAATTAATGGTTTTTATGCAGTGAATGAAAAGTATCGGGTAGAAGAATAGAAATAATACGACAAGTTATTATAATAGTTTTATTATTCGGATTCCGATGATAAAAAATATACCTATCTTATCTTACTACTTACTATACCTTTATATATCTTTAAGAATATGCCAATCTAATAATATTATTTTAAAATAAAAAACAATTAAGTGATCGGGAGATTTCCGTCAGGAGCGAAGTTCGTTATTCCAATTTAATTAACTGTTCAGTAAGATACGAAATGATTATAATTACATTATGAAAATAACTCAAAAAATATGTATAAGCTTATCAAAAGTATTTAATTAGTACCAAAGAATTACCAACCCATTTATGAGTTGCTACTTTTTATCCTAAAAAAGCACGCTTAGTGTATTAATTATTGTAAGCTGTCATTTGTTATTGTATTAGTTAGTTACACAGTAATAACCACAATATGTTCATCCGGATAATTATCTTAATCGAAAATAAAGTAATCTATTTGCGTTTTAGGCTACCTGTCATTCATAGCTATCAAACGGTTTTCACGATATTTCACTTTCTCACAAGAAATAGTGAAATAGAGTTTCGCACAGCATTCTTTCGTAGGTAGGTATAATTTTCCATAATGTAGTACGACCTCCACAAAAATTTATATCAATTTTTAACTCTGCTAAGAGATTCCCCAAAGTAGGTACCTCTTTTCTGACGGTATACATTTCAAGTATTTTATTTCGAACTGCACACAGATCAAAATCATCCAAAATATATTTTTTTTCTTAGAGGCGTTTTTTACTGGAATTTTAAAAATTTTAAAAGAAATTTTTGAGAAGTGGATGCAGCAACTTCGCCTTCTTTAGTTATGATGCTTACGGTTTTTTTAGATATTCCTGAAACAGAAAAAAGTTTTATTTTATAAAGCCTATTTAATTTTAAATTAAAAATAGCTGTGTATATATGTAGAGAGCTATTTCTTACAAATAATGTTCCTATTTACATTTTTACCTAATCGTATCAAATGCTACCAAACGAAAATTGTAGTTCTAATTAAAAAAATAGAGGTCAGCTTGGCATTTATATTATTTATTTATTCAAATTAACACCACTCAAGGTGACTTATACTAATTGACAAAGATTACTCTATTAAATTATGAAATCATATAATATATTAAAAAGACAAATATAAAGGACATAGAACTTGTATATCAAATTGAAGCAAATGATTGATTATATTACTATAAAAATAAAACATACAAAAAACATCACAAGATAGTTACTGTACTCGCAAGAACAACAACAAGCAGTCTAACATTTATGGTGAGCGAAAATCAAAGTTGACGCGACAGAAATTATGTACTGATGGCGATAACGCTAGGACATCAAGTTTCCACTAAAATTGGGAAAAATACTAAAACGGGTAACCCTAATTTACATACCCGTCATGGCGGCAACTCGTTGACGAACATTTCCAAATGGAATTAAAGGAGCATTATTTTCTTTTTCTCTTTCACACAAATCACGCACCGATAGTATAATATTTCTTCCGCTACTTTGAATTCTTTTCGGCATGCTTACAGATGAAATATCACAAATATGAAAGAAAAACGCTAGGAACTTCACAGAACGACTCGACAGGAACACCAACATAAAGAAAACATATAATGACTTCTGTCAGAGGTAAAAAAACAGTGAACGGACTGTATACGGAAAGTTAACTTCCAAGAAGTCTTTGTTGGAGTTGATGTAAGTACCCACCCCCAGAAGTACCAAAGATACAACATTAAAATCAAATTTTTATTTTAGAAATAACAATGATTGGCTTCAAGATTGGTACCTAACTAAAATATGAAATATATAATCCTTCTATTGAACATTTGATACGTAAACTAAATCCCTTAAGCGAATTTTAGCCAAAAAAATCCTTATGGCACATAGTAGAGCATGATGTTTCAGTCTAATTCATAATACCCAGCAAATGCTGAGCGCGCTTGAAAGTTTTCATTTCAAAAATTATACCATAATGGGGTCTCCATATTAAAAGATTATTATTCTGAGATTAAAAATCCATACCTTGGTCCTTTTCATAGGATAAGCCCTCTTTCAAATTTAGGACAGCGGTAGAGCAAGAGAAAGGTCCACTTCTTGTTGTGGGCAAACAAGGCAAAAAGATCGAAGCTTAATTGCCCAGTATGTTCATTCTGAGTTACATAATTTTGTTCGTTGCTATTATGACACGTCTTATAAAAAATTGTAATAAAAAAATTCAGAAATAAAATTTGTAAAACAATTTTTATGGTAAATGGGTGACGAATAGCATACAAGTTACCAAGATCTTTCTAATCAAGGCCACCGGTGGGTGCCTACTGCCTATTTGCGTTGCTTTGTGAGAGAATCGTTCTAAATATCTTGTTCGGCATTTCTTTCACAGACTAGACATTCTCTTGATTTTCGGCTAGCAACTCGACTACATAATCTATATCGAAAATAATAATATATTATCTATGAATTCTAACGAAACTAGCGTCACGTAGGAAACTTGAACGGTACTAAACAGTCAGCCATTTTTTGTGATCAATGATGGCTGCCGATATTTATAGATTGTAAGGGTGTTGTAATTTAATAATAAATGCTTTAAAATGGAGGAAACAAAAGTTATTTACTATATAGACGACGAGGAGACGCCGTATTTAGTTAAAATACCAATATCACCCGAGAAAGTGACACTTATAGACTTTAAAAATCAATTGAACAGGCCGAATTATAAATTTTTCTTCAAGTCAATGGACGATGACTTTGGTGTTGTGAAAGAAGAGATAGTGGATGATAACGCGCATTTACCGTGCTTTAATGGTCGTGTTGTGTCGTGGTTGGTGTCGGCAGAGGGTTCAAATCCGTCGGACGGTGCTTCACAATGCACGGATAGCAATGCTGGTAAAACCAAACAGACTGTCCACAATGCCCCAACTGCTCCATTGACAAGAGATACGTGTACTGATACCGATAGTACGATCAGCTCACGCCCTGGGCACAGAGCCTCATGCGATAAATACAAATACAGGGGCTTACGTATCAATGGACATTCAAAATACAACCATGGACTTGAATATGAAACTGCATCAGTTTTAAGTTCAGATTTAGACTCCACAAGTCTTTTCGACAGTCAATCGGAGATCACAACCACTACAGGAAGGCACACAAATGCATCAATGGACCGTGCATTGACAGAGTGCAGCAGTGTTTCTCATCTGCAAGTCAGTTCTCGGAAAAGGCCTCAAAGACGGCGCAAACGGCCTCAAGTTATGTCCAGAACCTCGTCATATTCCTCCATAACTGACTCCACAATGTCTATGCATATTATAACAGTGACCTTAAATATGGATACAGTGAATTTCTTGGGTATTTCAATTGTCGGGCAGTCAAACAAAGGTGGGGATGGAGGGATATATGTGGGGAGTATAATGAAAGGTGGTGCAGTGGCTTTAGATGGACGGATTGAGCCTGGAGATATGATCCTACAGGTATGCTTAGAAATTCAAGAGTTATTTGATAGTTGTTGATGTAATAGATTTACTTCACTTTGATTTTTTCTTTTCTTTTTATTAAACCATTAAGTAATTGTGTATCATTATTTTTAAAGTTTCATACCCTTCCCAAAGCCGTATGTTAAAAGCTGTATAAAAATGTATGCCACATTGGGAACTATATTAAGACTCCACTGTGTGTCTGTCCATCCTTCAGAGGACTGTATCTCATAAAACGCAATTTCACAATTTGGGTTGGCATTAGAAATTCACATCCCCAATTTGGGGTTGGTATGGGTTTTTATTTTAAGAAAGATTGTTAGCACCTTTTAATTGACACCCATCTCACCCCTTGGAGATACATGTTTTTTTTTTTTATTTGTGTTTGAAGTTATATAGGAACAAATTTATAGAAAAAATAAACATTATGTGACTGTGAAACAATATTTTTCAACATTCTGTTATGACTGCACCTCCCTCAACCCTTAAATAAGGATGCTAATTTCTGATACAGACCACACATCTTTACTATTGCCTCTATAACAAGAAATAAGCTGACATAGTGAATTCAAACAACAAAAACATTAAGAAGTACCTACTGTAATTTCTTGTATAATGGTATATAAAGAATCCTTAAGTATTTAATTTATCTTCCCCTTTTTATTTTGAGTTTTCTCTTTGATATCACTCTTAGTCCGTTTTGATACCTTGTCTTTACTCTTGTGATATTTCTAAACAATATGTTATGTTTTTAAAGTGATAACCCTCACTTCTAGAATTAATACACAATTAAAATTTGAAAAACAAAATTTTATGAACTATGCGGGATTTGAACCCTCGACCTCCGACATTCTGTGCCGTTGCTGTAACCAACTGAGCTAACCGTTAGAGTACCACCTCGCTACAAAATTCTGTCTGCTTTGTTCAATCTCAGGTTGTGGCTTCATCATCATCAGATCCTGTAGATTGGTGTCTTGTGATATGTCAACATTCCAAATCCCACCCTCTTTGTGTTGATATGTAGCTGTACCGTTAGTAAGAAAATTTTGCTGTGTGAAGCCACTGCAACTAAGGGACCTTCAAGCTTACAGCACCTTTAATTATTTTTAGCCTTTTAATTGGACAGTTTAAAATGAGTAAATATCACTGTTTTTTCCATAGCTGCATGTCCGTTTTATTTTATTTTATGGAATAGGAGGACAAACAAGCGTTCAACAACGGGTCACCTGCCTAAGTGATCACCGCCGCCCACATTCTCTTGTAACACCAGAGGAATCACAAGAGTGTTGCCGGCCTTTAAGGAAGGTGTACGAGCTTTTTTTGAAGGTACCCATGTCGTATCATGCCGGAAACACTGCACAAGGAAGCTCATTCTACAGCTTTGTAGTACGAGGGAGAAAGCTCCTTGAAAACCGCACTGTGGAGGCCCGCCACACATCCAGATGGTGGGGATGATATCCTAACTTGTGGCATATTGTGTGAAGGTGGAAACCGGTTGTCAAACGCCTGCTCCAATCTTCTCCATTCCTGCTTTTCTGTAGCTACTCTACCCCAGATTGTTCCTGCCACTTACACTTAGGGGTAGAGCACCTTTCAAGGCCTACAACACATTTCATGACCACTTTTCAACTTTTCACTTTCAATCTTCAATTTACAAATAATTTTAAAACTTCACTAAATATTTTCATTAATTACTAATATAATTTGTTTTTCAAATTTAATTTGTGTATTAATCCTAGAAGTGACGGTTATCACTTTAAAAACATAACATATTGTTTAGATTTACATGAGAAACATCTCAAGTCAATTTCCTAATATGCAAATATTGGGGTTGAGCAGGTTATCAACTGTAAAGTAGATCCTGTAGATGAAGCCACAACCTGAGAGTTGAACAAAGCAAACAGAATTTTATAATGAGGTGGTACTCGAAAGGTTAGCTCATAAAATTTTGTTTTTCAAATTTTATTTGTGTTAATTATTCATTTCAATCATCTGACCCCATTGCCTTCTATTATATGAAAAAACCAGTGACGAGTGAATCTCCATTAAACTTTTTATAGTGATTTTCGGAATTATGTTTATATCCTTTGATTATTGTTGTTCATTTTATTTTATCTAGAGTATTCAATCATTGAATACCATTATGGTAGCATTGAGTTTTGGTTCTTACCCTTTACATATGTTCAGGGGTGTGTATTACATATAGGCAATTAGGCAGTGCCTACTTTAATAAGAACCTAAATTAATGTATACCACTACTAATAAAGTTAATTTACTTCCGTTATTCTATAACCTAATTTCTATTGAACACCCACTCAGTTAGTTTTAGCTTACTTACTTTTAAAACCATGAAATTGCCATGTCGAGAGTTATTTACAACATCAAACTCTTCGCGATATATGTGCAATACCTAAATATTATATAAGGTACGTGGGTACTTGTATCTACAGTGCCTACCTTGCTAGAAAAGTACTTGCATGCCTCTGCATATGTTCTACCATGGAAGGGCTCTAAGACTGGCACCCATATGTTAGGGCAAAAAGCATCTGGTAAAATACCATTTGTAAGCTTTTAATTTGATATTTTTGCTTTCACAACATCTCTTCAATGTAATAATAAATTATTGTTCTCTGCATAAGGCAGTTTTTGTTATTCAATTAATTAATGCTATAGACTGACCCCCTTATTCATAATGGTCCGCTAACTTTAAACAGCCGCTTAGGAGTGTTTTTTCTCATTCTGACTTAGGTCAATAGAAGAAGACAGAGTGAGAATTAGCAATGCTTTAAGTTAGCAGACTATTATGAATAAGGGGGTTAATGTTCATTCTATAGTTTCGTTTCGTTCATTTCCAGGTGAATGATGTGAACTTTGAAGACATGACCAATGATGAGGCAGTGAGAGTCCTACGGGAAGTGGTGCAGAAGCCAGGACCCATCAAGCTGGTGGTTGCCAAATGCTGGGATCCCAATCCTAAAGGCTACTTTACTATTCCAAGGACTGAGCCAGTTAGGCCTATCGATCCTGGTAAATTATCACATAATTTTTAATCACCTAATACTTTTATAACTAACTAGTTGACCCGGCAGACTTCATACTACCTCAATTGATAAATAAAACACCTAAACTTTTGTATAAAATAAACATAAAACAAACAAAAGGACTCCTTTTTTAAGTGTTACCCATGTTTTAAGGAAGTCTATTTTTTACCTCCTTAGAATGTTAGAAAAATATAAAAATTCTAAGTAGTTTAATTTTAATCTATTATTTATTTGATTTCTGAACAACGGGGGACATGTCAAAGGAAAATCAAAATGGTTGTTTTGATTTAAATCTGATGATTTTCATGTTTATTCAAACCTTTTAAACCTTCCCTGGACTTATTCAAGACCAAAATTAGCCAAATCGGTCCTGCCGTTCTCGAGTTTTAGCGAGACTAATGAACAGCAATTCATTTTTATATATATAGATGATGTGTTATCAGTCACTCTCTTGGTCTTTTTGATCCTATTGAGCCTCGCAGCCTTATTTATTTTATTTTACTTTTTAGGAAAACCAACAGCCTTAAAAACTTAAATGATACTTAAGATAATTACAGAGAGCCAATTATAGATTTCCACAATTAATGCTAGAGTAGAAAAATGAAACTGACAATGTGACCATATACAATTTGAAAATTACAATTTACATGATCAATAAGTTAACGTAACAACTTAAGCCATGTAGGGTTATTAGTAAAGAAATTGTTGGCTAAGGTATGTCTCACAGAGTCTACATTTGAGCAGAAGAGATCTAGATTAATATCACAATTTGACAGATTGTTGAAGCTATTATTTACTTATTTTACTTTATAAAAAAGGCTGCATTTAGTGCTAGTGCTCAATGTGACGATTACAGAATGAAAGACGGAGAAGATATCATGTTTACCCAATTATTATAGAGTGTCAAATTGAAGGAGAAATTTATACAATATTAGCTAATCCGACTGACATTTTTCTGTGCATAATAAATAAAAAACTTTTTTTTTATGTATTTGTCAGTAATATTTCATAACACCAAGAATTATTTCGTAACGTATGCTCCTTGTTGTTATAATGAAATTGTTTCATAGCAGAACTGTCAAACCGTGCGTCACTCAACTCTTTCATAGAAAATATGTCTATACAAAACAAATATTAAATGAAAATAAAAATAATTGTGGGTCCCAAATCGAAATAAAAAGTATCCTATCTCTCAAGTTGGACTCAACTGCACTCCATGAAGTAATCCCCATTAAAATCCGTCCATTAGTTTAGGAGTCCATCGCGGACAAACAACGTGTCACGTAATTTAAGATATTCGAACATACTAGAACACGAATTTTGTCTATGATTTTTGACTACGAAAATACCAAATGTAGCAAATCATCAACGCTGACCGTCCTTCGAGCACTAAGAGACCCCGCAAACTGCAGACTTTTTATCGGCCGATAGTTTGGTTGGTTTCTTAATCAGTATGAAGATGTATGAGAGTGCGCACATTATAACGATTCGATATTGGCCGACAAAAAAGTTTGATGGGCTACACGATTGCCTTCAAACTGAAGCGTCAGCAAACTATCGGCCGACTGTTAAATCAGTATAGGGCTCTTCTAGGCGCCCACACCACCGATTGTTTAGTCGGCCAGACTCATCAATAGCCGATTTAAAACTAATAGCGAATCGTCCCTAAAACTGTCGGCCGATAGTTGTCTAGTGTGCGCACTCATCACAGACCCAACTGTTTAGTCGGGCCAGTGTGCGCACTTAACAGCCGAACTCAACCAAACTATCGGCCGATCGAAAGTCTGCAGTTTGCGGGGTCTCTAAATGGTCTCCATTACACTATTCTCACAGAAAGCCAAAAAAGTACACAATAAAACATTCCACTTATCTTAAATCATTTATCTAAATATGGCGCGCTCCAAACCGAAACAATGCTTGCAAATTATAACTACTTGGGGTAGAAAAAGGTTCAACAACAGGAACCATATGTCGGACACTCCGCATACACCTCTATGCAAACGTTACCAGCAAGGTTGGGAGGAGACGTGAAGGCCAAATATGTATCTCGGACTGACTGTTCTCTAGGCTGTATGGAGCGAAGACCACTAATGATCTTATATATCTGTTGTCCAATCCACTTTAGGTTTGAAAAGACTTCACACTCTTTGGCAAGTGTGGTGCAGTATATGAATGTGTGTATGTATAATCGGCATCATGCCCTTGTAGGAACCACAACAACGCCTTTTTCTGCCGTGAAGCTGTAATGTGTTAGCATTATTGTGTTTCGGTCTGAAGGGTGCTGTAGCTAGTGAAATTACTAGGCAAATAAGACTTAACATGTTATATCTCACGGTGAGGAGCGTAATTGCAGTGCCACTCAGAATCTTTCAAGAATCCTGAATGTCCTGCTCGTCTCGTCCCTTATTGTCATAAAATATATACAAAGAAACCACTGACTCAATGATGTATGGTTCCAGGTGCATGGGTGGCGCACACTCAGGCACTTCGCGAAGCATACCCTCCCCCGCCGCTGTCCCTCCCGGCGCCCACGATCCCGGAACGTGCCTCGGAAGCCAGCACCATGCCAGCGCACGAGCCACAGCTATCAGTCAACATGGATATGGCTCTGGTGGTCAGAGCCATGTTGAGGCCCGACTCAGGTATGCCACTCGCATCTTTCTACTGCACTATACGATATTATTTTCGTATTTCAGCTTGCGAAAGAAAGAAATAGTATATTATTATGATACAAGTGAGCTAAGTTGGTCATTTATTCGAAATGTAGACTTGATAACTTATTTGATGTTCAAACTCAAATATTTTTATTCAAAATAGGATGTGACATCACTTATTGAAAGTCAAAAACTACCATTCCAAAACGAATGCCTCGGACAAACACAGCGGGCTTTTTTTTCATCGAAATAATATGTTTATGTAAAGTTATATTGTACAATTAAACTTATTATTTAATAGCCTGAAGGCGGTCACGCCATTCCCAATCATTAAGAAAGTCATTTATGTTATAGTATTATATACCTTTACCACACAAACGTTTTTTACCAATTCTTTTAATAACTTAATACTTTTGTTTTGAACATTTTCTAGTATCTTGTTGTAAAAGCACTACTAACTCGACTTAGCCGAGTAGTAGGCATTATAAGTTTGTCTGTTCCTGGTGTTTACATTATGGTTATGACAGTTGCTATGAGAAACGGAACGCATTATTAGATGCGTGACAGCTGTGGGTGACAACAGACAGTGTTTATACGGCAATTTTAAAATGTCGAACAACAGTAATTGCGATGACGCAAGGAATTGTTCATCTCCTTTAGTTTATCTAATATTACATACTAGCTGACCCGGCAAACGTTGTTTTGCCATATAAATTGTATTGATCTTTTTCTTGCTAGTTGATAAGAGATGGCGCTAGTTGTATTCATTAGGAACAATCACACTTCTTTTATATTTTGTATAATTCACACTATAGTTTTATAAATTATAGCCTATTTATTATTATTAGCTATATTATTGTAAAGTTTCATCAAAATCTATTCAGTAGATTTTGCGTTAAAGAAGTTCAAACATACATCCAGACATACAAACTTTCACATTTATAATATTAGTAGGATTAGTAGGATTACATATTTCAATTAAATTTTTTTTTCGGCTTATAGTCTGAGTTTTTTCTAAGTCGTCGTTATTTTGGACTTAAATTCTGTTCAAACTGAGGCGAATAACGCGCGGGAAGCGGGACTCGTTTTAGCGTAATTCGCCCGCTCCCTTAGCCTCTCAAACTGACGCGACTTCCCGCGTGTCATTTTTGGTTCTTCAGTGGAGAAACATCATGCATTGTGAGATCAAAAAATCCCGCCGAGCGTCCCGCTCTTGTTTCGCTGCAACTTGAGCGACTACTCGCGTCAATTTGAACACGTCCATACAAGTTAGCTGACACAATCGGCGCGAGCGACTTCCTTCCCGCGCGTTATTCGCCTTAATTTAAACAGAGCTTCAAGTGCGAAAGCGCCCTCAAAGCGATGATTATAAATACAGACCTCGACTCAACTCGCTAGATAAGTCAGTTCACTCTATAGATCTCAGCTCTATGTTATAAATGTAACAGGCATCACTCATTCCAGGTCTGGAGATCCGTGACCGTATGTGGCTGAAGATTACGATACCGAACGCGTTCATCGGCGCTGATGTCGTCGACTGGATACTTCAGCATGTGGCCGGCATTGCGGACAGACGGGATGCAAGGAAATATGCGTCGCATATGCTTAAAGTAAGTATTCAAAGCATATGCTCAAATTTCTATTTGTTGCATATGCCTAAAATATTATACATATTTTATATAAGTGATTGTGAGTCTTGTTGTTTATGATTTATGAGGTCCCGGGTTCGAATCCTGATAGGTGCAATCATTTTTGTTTCCGAGTCAGGGATTTTTATATGTATTTATGCATGTTTAAGTAAGTATGTTGCATTAAATAATATATCGTTATCTTGTATCCATGTACAGGCTATGCCTAGTTTGGGGCAAGATAATTTGTGTAAGAGTGTGTCAGTATTATTAGTTACTTTGGTTTGCAGGCCGGTTTCATCCGACATACGGTCAACAAGATCACGTTCTCGGAGCAGTGTTACTACATCGCCGGTGACCTGTGTGCGGAATTAGCCGCACTGCGGTTGCGGAGTGCGGATTGTGACAGTCTAGCCAGTGACACGTTGCCGCCGCTGCCTAACCCCAAGTAAGTAGAGACCTCGCTTCATTGGACCGAGGCCTTAGACTACATTCAAAATAGTATATCCTATCATTTATGGAAAGTCATAAGTCACCGAAAAAATCTATTCGAAAAAGTAATGCCTCAGACTTAAGAAGAACAGGCGCAACAAACTCAGCGGACTTCTTTATTTTATTTTATATACATTATTTAAGAGTCTAAAATAATGTACATAATTTTATCAATAGAAAATGGTATATTATTCTTAAATCTAATAATAAATGCTTGTAATATTACTAATCCTAGAATAAGTTAATACAAACAATATATGGGTAACACTGTCTGAAATAAATAAATTTATTATTTATTTTGATAAAAATTTAGTTAAAATGTAATATCGTACAATAATATTAAAGCACGAATGTGGGTTAATGTGATAATAGTATCACAAGAGTGTTTTAATACCTAACTATCAACAGTTGCATTTTTACCTTACAACTTTATCTACACCCATAATATGAATCCTGTATAAAAGATTCTGAAACAGTTAGCTTACTGCTAACATTAAAAAAGCCAGACCTAGTAACCATTATATCATCCACAGGAGTGTTATTATGAAAATGGATCATTTAATGTTGTACTCAATTAAATTAGAACATTTCTTTGGATGATGTTATGGTTATAAGGGTGTTAATGTTGGCAATAAGCTAACTGTTTTAGAATCTTTAATAGAGGATTTAAGTAGTAGTAAGTATGTAGATAAAATATATAATGTATTTCATTGCGTGAGGGGGTTCACTCCATACTCAATCTGTGGTATCATTAAGAAAGTCAATTATGTTATAGTAACCTTTACCACACAATCGTTTTTGTGTACTGAATTTGTTTTGAACATTTTCTGGGATCTTGTTGTAGAAGCATATCCATTGCCCCACAAAAGACTTACTAGCTCGACTTAGCCAAGTAGTAGGAATGGTAAGTTTATGTTTGTTCCTGGTATTAACATTATGGTTATGTCTAGAGACCGGATTATATGCAAATGCATATTGCATATGTTTTTGCATATTTTAGAAAAAAAAAAAATATGCATATTTACGCTCGATCTCGCTCATCGTTCGATGCTTTTCATAGTAAGCCCAAATATTGCACTCAAATTTAAATTCGGCCCAGTAACCTCAGTAGACGTAGAACGCTCCTTTTCCGCTTACAAAAATTTATTAAGCGATCATAGACACAATATGTTTACAGAACGTTTAGATCAGTACTTAGTAGTACATATTAAATAAAAAAAATATTGAATTAGGCGTTACTTTGCGGAAATCCATAATTATACAAATTATTTAAGTTTTCTTTACTGTTAATTCCGCCAATATTTGTTTTTAAAACAATTCGACACGTGTTTCGCCTCTACACGAGGCATCCTCAGGTCGTGTTGTCTCGCCAAAATCTGGCACGAGACACTCGTTTTAAAAACAAATATTGGCGGAATTAACAGTAAAGAAAACTTAAATAATTTGTATACATATTTTTAGAGGCAAATCTTAAATTTCATTGTTACCTAAGTAGTATCTTGTATTAGTTTTTTTCCACAAAGACGATTGTCAGTACAAGCCTTTATAAAATTGAAAAAAAAATAAAAATGTGACTTTTTATTTTTTCCTTTTTAATTGTATGCATATTTTGGCCCTTTTTAAAGATTTTCGTGCGTATTTTAGCTATTTTACTAGCATATTTTGGGCATTTTTTGTAGCATATAATCCGGTCTCTAATTATGACAGTTTCGTGCAAATTCACCTATGTGCATATGAATGTTTTTTTTTTCAGCGCTATGGGCCCGGGATACATGGCGTACGCTGGCTCGTACGGATACCAACCCATACCGTTCAAATACAGCTCGTGTGTCACGTCCGAACACACTATATACGGGTAAGTTTGCGTTTCATTTAATTATCTCGGAATAGTGAAGGTACACTTCTCTAGTTTAGATTCTAGCGGAATTAACCCATTAATAATGATTAATAAAATACTCCTATAAAGTTTGCACGACGAACAACATAACAGATACAAACCGGTTCCAAGTGTTGACACTAAGTTTGTACATATGCAGTGAATAATATTTTAGGCATATGCAATGAATACAAATTTGAGCATATGCTTTGAATACTTACTTTAAGCGTATGCGAGGTATATTTCCTTGCATCCCGTATGTCGTCCCTTATTTTCATAAAAAAAAATATAAAAAAGGTGAGGATGATCATTTGAGCCGAAATTATGGCCGGCCTGTTCCCCCATTCATTATGCATTTAATGATAATAGTAATCGAATTTGGTTTCTGTAAACTTATACTTAAGTTCATATTTGGTTTTAGTTAAATAACAATCTAAAAAACAATAGCCACTATATGACAGCTGTATCCAGAGATCGCACCTGTCTTTAACATATTATGCATTATTTGTGTATTAATCCTAGAAGTGAGGGTTATCACTTTCGCAAAACATAACACATAGAGCGACATCTAAGGTCAATTTCCTAATATGCAAATATTGGGGTTGAGCAGGTTATCAAGTGTGAAGTAGATCCTGTAGATGAAGCCACAACCTGAAAGTTGAACAAAGCATACAAGATTTTATGACGATACGTCGCTCAGTTGGAAGAGCACTCGCACGGAACGCGAGAGGTCGTGGGTTCGACTTCCGCATCGTTCATTAAATTTACTTGTATATTATGCATATCAACTGTGGTGTAAATATCCGTCCGTCAATATGTCATAGCAACTTTTGTGACATCCCTTGTATATATATTGTATTATGCATTACATCGAGACGGCGATGTACGTACTTAGCGGCAATACGAAGGAATATCTGTTAGTGCAGGGGTGCTCAAGTTTGAACTGCTGGCGATCTACCTCAAAATTTGTAGACTACGAACGATCGGCTCTGAGAGGCTTCAAGTATGTGTGATGAAGGATTGTCGTCTAGTTAGAGTGTCACGATGACATAGATATTAGTTTTGCGCAAAATATGCATTTCTTAAGTCAAGATAAGTGTAGGTCTGCTCTTAAATGTCAATGAAAAATCAGATAATTATTTTTCAAAATTGCGAGTTTATTGGTTCTTACAAAACAAACGCGTTCTAAAGTTCTAAGCTTAACTAAATAGTGACTTTGGATGTTGAAGCGTGACACTGCATGTCCTGAGCATACTTTTCATAAGATGGTATGTAATTACCGATTTTAGTTTATTATACTGGATTTTTTTCTCGAGATCGACTCAAAATGCACTCGCAATCGACCTGTCGATCCCGATCGACCGTTTAAGCACCTCTGTATAAAGTATTGCAAAATCATATTTCAAACAGAAGTATCGGTTTTTTTTTAAACTAATTTTATTACAGGTATCTGTCATTACTTCAATATTTTTCGACGTTCTCACAGCTGCCAGTGTATATACACGTATAAATGTTCTAAGCCTAAAACAATTCATAACATTTTAGGTACAATCGAGAAGAGAGCGTGCTTTCTGGCAGCGGGGGCTCGAGTGCCGGCTCAGATAACCTCACCGCCAAAGAACCTCCAGGTAATAACTATGTTGAAAATATATGTGTGAAGCTATATGAGTGTTCCGAAGAAAGTAAAGTTATCGCTTTAGAGCTGAAATGTCTCAGCGAATATTTTACCGCTTGTGGCTTGTCTTGTCTTGAAGTTGATTCGAACCTTTACTAACAACATTTGCAAATTCCAAATTCAAAATACTTTTTCAATTCTCATGCTCTGAAATTGCTTATTTGTGCACAAAATATAGGCTGCACAAAATCGATTTTTGTGCACAAGTACATTAACGTATCTACTCATAAATGTATCTATATTAAGGCAAAGAAAATGAGCCATACAGCCAAACACAATAAAAAGTTCAGAGATAGAATTTGTTATTTTATAATATTCACCTTAATTTATTTGCCTCATGTGTTTTTTAGGACATAAAACATATTAAAATTTAATTTAAAATACGGTAGGTTATTTTATTAATTATATAATATATATATTATATATTACAAAATTAATTTAACAGTAGGCTGTATAGGTCTGGAGCCAAAACCTAATATCAATGTCGTAAGATAAATAATGAAAGCGGCGGGAAACAGGTCTTGTTTTTCGTGCTTTTATTTCTTCAAATTTGCTAAAATTGTTAAAGATGTCCATGTTATACTACTGTTTTATTTTCTCGCAATCGAAATGAAAACCAGAGTTTATAACTCGTCCACAAAACCATTTTGTCTATATATTATTATATATATAAAAATGGTTCGTTTTGTGCACTCGTTGTAAAATCTACTATTGTTACCTATGCTTGTCGGGGCTTACGAAGACTAAACTCTTGTCGAAAAGTTGCAATAAACAAATACATTTAAATTTATTAATTAAGCAGTGAACCGGGAGGGCGAAGTTAAGTCGACATCGAGTGGTAGCGGCACCAGCGTGGTGGAAGGAGGAGTCGGTGGAGGAGGAGGAGGGGGTGGTGGGGGGTGCACCAACAGATCTCACTCGAGTGGCTCCGACCGAGCGCACGAGCGACCCGTGCTCTTCCTATAGGTGAGTGGAAACGAGCTTGTCCGTATAAAAGGCATTTATTTTCACAAAATTGATTCCTTTAGAATTCTTTTTTATGTCATTTCTAACACTACCACCGAGAGAGTAGAAGCGGTGCAAGAAAGTAGAAACTCTCTCAGCAATCATTTTTTCATTCTTTTTAATAAATTATACAATATTGTACTGTCATTGTTATTGCTATACAATAATCGTAACCTACTCCCAACTAGTTACTATCAACTATATATTGTATATTCTTTTCTTTGCAAACATTATGTATAGCAGGTATATTGTCAAAGCCGTGATATTACAATTATTGCACTATTATTATAATTAATTATAATTAAACGATGGAAAGTCAATCGACTTCATTTCTTACAATTTAACGGCCTGATTTTTTATTTTATTTTATTTTATTGGGGTTGACAACAGCTTAATACAAAATAATCACTTATAATTAAATACAAAAACATAGCCAATTATAGTCTTCCACAGTTTACCTAATGGAAGGAACAGCAGTGTTTACAATAATACATTTACCTATGTATCTGTGACATTATAATGTCACAGGTCCAATATAGTGATATTGTAATGCTTATGATAAATGCTAAATGATATTTTGACAATTTTACTGGTCGTTAGTTTATTAGTCCGCCTCTGATTTATGTGTTTCTTTCCAATGTCAATTTTACAATCATAGAGTTGATGTTGTGAATCTAGATTATATTATTATTATACCACATCAATGCCTATTTCTGCCGTGAAGCAGTAATGTGTAAGCATTATTGTGTTTCGGTCTGAAGGACGCCGTAGCTAGTGAAATTACTGGGTAAATGAGACTTAACATGTCTTTTCAGAATTTTTGGGTTTTTCAACAATCCTGCGTGGCACTGCATTGTAATGGGCAGATACTTGATTTATACCTGCGATATATGCAGTCCTTATTAAGTTCCAATTGATACCTTATAGATTTTTTTTGAAGTTTTATCGCTTTCTCATTCTTAAACCCATAAGCTAATCATTAGTAATAAACGAACTTTTTCTTAAAACAAACTTGTTGGTAAATAATTCGAACTTGTTCATATAAGCTCGATATTAGTATCGTACTGTCCTAAAACAACAATCTTAGGCTTATATAAAATTGAACATGTTGATATATTAAACATGATGATTTTGCTCTTAATAGTGATTTTCATTATTATAACACTAGAAATAAGGGATTGCTTGTAACTAATTCTAGTAGGCTTCATAAGATACATAATAGCTTTAAGGGTAAATGTATACACTTCTATAATAAAGTCCCACCCACTGTTCAGGCATTATCTATAAATAAATTTAAATGTTTTATAAAAAAATGGCTCAGTCGTAAATCCTATTACTCCACTGCTGAATATCTAAATGATCGGACAGCCTGGGACTAGATTGTGATTATTTTATAGCGATAGAAATTACTGTACACTATTGTATATTTTTATTGAAAAGAGCGCAAAAAAAAGAATGCTGGGAGAGTTTCTTGCGCCGCTTCTTCTCTCCCAGAGCGCCATTTGTTTCCGAAGCGGTAGTAATATCTAGTAGTTATTAGAAATGACATCAAAAAGAATTCTAAAGGAATCAATTTTGAGAAAATAAATGCCTTTTATGCCTTTTGATGTCTTAAAAATTTTTATACGTTTTCATGAACGAATTGATTTTTTAAATGTATTTATTTACAGGGTGCAGTGATATAGTATCCGCTACTGCCAAATAAGTAATAATTATCCGTATTATATTAGAATTAAGACATTATTTTATATTCGTAACTTATTATTCCTCGCTACAAGAATAAGGTGAAATGTATGGACGCGGCTCTTAGAAAACAATTTTTTTTTGCTATCTGTACTATAATAATAAACATGTCTAAGATGGAAATTGAATTGTTATACGTTTTATTATTTAGACTAGCCGTTATGTTAAAAAAAATTGCGATATTTTAATGTAGTACAAAGTGTTTAAAATTTTAAGTATTAACGCGGGTATCACCTATTTGTGTGCTCAGTTGGTCCTACCACCGCTAAGTAAGCCCAAATCACGCACAATATTACCAAACTTTGGGTGTTTTCTAACTTCGCGCGTTCCATTGATCTTATTCTGTAGATCTGAGATTATATGCATTTGTATTATTATTATTAAATACTATAAAATATGGCAATACTTATGCAGAATATTACTGAAGTAAAAATTTGATTCACATGCAATTATTCATGGTAATGGAATAGAGTTACTCTTTTGAGTAATTATTTTTTGCAAATTTGTCGAAGTATCAACCCTGTGAAAAAAAACTTTATCCAATAAAACTCACAATCACGATCAAACTATGCCTACGCATCTTTTAGGCAGAGTTTTCGTTCAGGTGTGTTTCGACCGCGCTTTGAATACAACGCCGCGCAATTCGGGTAAGTGCCCCTTTAAATTAATAAAAATTGTGTAACTAACTTGACGTTAATCATTTTGCTAAATAATTACATTTCAGTAGCTAAAATAAAATGTTTTTTGCCTCTTATTCTCGTTTCTAGCGCGTGACGTTATGCTACTTCTAATGAGCGTATACAATAAACTTTTAACATAATATATATAAATTTTGACACAGAATAGCAAAAAAATTCTCTGTCATAGAGAGTAGTCTGTAGCCTTTTTTCTAAATGCCACAGAGAAAGTATTAACAGATTCATTAATAAAGAAAGTGTTTTTTTTCATAATAATACAAATGCATATCTACTACTTTATTATTGTCATATATAGCAGTAATAATAATAGAAAATGTACTATTGTTTTATAATATTTTGTATGTTAACATTTTCGCCACGTACGTACTTGATTAGAGATTTTTTATCAGTAATATTTTCAAGAATGTCGTGTATAGAATTTGTATCTAGGCGTGCTGATTTCATAATTATTTAATGTTTAAACCTTAGGTGATTTATACTTAGCCTCTCTAACACCAGATGAAAATCAGGCCAGGTTTATTACTTTAGTGTGCGTGACAAGCTACGTCTTACACTCGCGATTTGTATGTCACTTTGTGTTAGTGTGCGTGTATTGCTCAAAATACAGGTTAACTGTCAAGATTTGACAGCTGTCACAGTCTTACTAGACGTATAAATGTTCTAAGGTTTAAACTTATTCATATTTTAAATGTAGAATTTTGCGAATGTTTAAACAGAATGGTTTATACAGATTTCGTTCTGTACTATTTTCATTTCAACAGTTTTGAATGCTACATATCTAAATACAAATATTAAAGACGTTACGAATCTTCACACACTTAGGGTATGTTCCGATATGCACTGCGAGCACTGCACAGTGCTGTCACTGTAGAAAAATTCGTTCCGTTATAGACTGACAGTATACTGCCGCAGTGCCCTAGGGAAATATATGACGTCATAAATCGCCGCCATATTCTACCGTGAGCACTGGCGGTTAGGTATTCGCAGTATTTTGATCACGTGATCATTCAAAACCACTCGAGTGCCTAACGTTTTATAAACAATACCTATAGTTTAATCCCAAATAATTTTAATTTGACAGTACTCTAACAACAGTTTTTTTTAATTAACTAGAAAACCTTAATAAACTCATTTGAATGCTGCGTCAAAAAATGCGGCTGACAGTATACGGGATTGCGTTCCGTTTTAAATAGTAACCAGTATAACTGGCTATAAAAGAACGGCTTCACAGTATACTAAATTGACGTCACACTGTACAGTGGTCGCAGTGCATATCGGAACATACCCTTAATATGGACTCTCGCCCCGACTTTGTTCAGGGCTGCCAACAGTAATCTACAATAGAGCATTGTACTCTATCTCATATTATCTATAATCTGTGAAACTAATAATATGGCCAAATACACTGTAAATATGGCAGGTCTTTTCGATGTTTTTGTATTCTGTGGTTCAAGACTTGTGACGTCATAATACATACTGTGACTTTGGTTGGATTATTTAAATTGATTACGCCAGGGATTGATAAATATTTGTGCCATTCTATTTTGTTAATTATTTGATTGTACAAATTTTATTTAACGCGGATAGCTACCTATATAATACCCGGGCACATTATCTCTAGACCTGACGTCACATCATCGCTTTGTTACGGTGTGCAAAACAAGCATCACTAGGACATTATTATTAATAAAGAAACAACGACTTATTTTTCTGTGTTGTAGATTGATGTAATGGTGATGTGTTGTGATGCTGATTATAATTATATTGATGAAAAATCAAAGTAAGAATCTGGGTTAAGTAAAGAAAGTAGTCTCTGGCAGTATAGCGACACAAAACAACAGATTAACAACAAAAGTCGAGACGTAACAATGAAGATTTCAAAAACAAAGCACTGATAGCACGAAAATATCATGCCGTGTACCTAACGGTAATGAAACTGAAAACTGTACTGACGCAACAGGACGAGCACGTGGGGGTGAAATGGGAACGGGAGGGGGCTTCAAGTTCCAGCGAGGTCCAGAGGTAATGTGGCCGTGTAGTAGATGTTAGATAGGCGAGGCGTTTTGCTGCCAATATGTCAACTGAAACGTCAAATCTTGACCAATTGAATGGAGGCCCACAGGCGCCATATTGATTTTTGTTTTTGGCGGTAGTTTAAGAATTAAACAAACAGTTGGTTGATCTAAGGCTGAGATTTGGGATTGTTACACTGATTTTAGTTAATATTTAAAAAAATATTATTAGTTATTCCGTATAGTGGCAATATGTAACATAGATCTAGATGTAAAAATATGGATATATGTTCGACAGTAATATGGTGCATAGTTCCGCTAAAGTCTGGTCTATCTTATTCGCATTAACAATAGCTTAACGTGTACAACTAACGTTAACGGTTTGTAAGATGCTTCTGTTAAACTATCATATTAACTGGTATAGTTAAGGTTTAACTAAATGTTAACTGCGGAATGTGTTTAACCATCGTATCGTCCTTAGCATGGTTAAATGTTAAAATGTGAAATATCAAGTCAAATTCGAATATTTGTTTGACACTATGGCAGGTCGCTATTAAACATTAACAATAGCTTTAACCGGAAAAAGTTCGACGGTACGGTTAACAGTTAAGGTTATGACGTCATCTAAAAATTGTCCAATGGCGCAACTCATATTTCGCTTAACCGGTACTTTAACATGTTTGTTATTGCTAAAGTTTGTTGATGCAGCCTTAGACTAGTAATTGATCCAGAAAGCATCCATCTTTTCTTTCAAAGCGGTAATATAAGTGCTGAAACAGATACGTTATCGTAAATACTGGCCTTGCATAATGGAGAAATACCATTCTACCATCGAGTGCGTTCGAAACACCATATTTGATATAAACAAAAAAAAAGTTCGCGTACCACTAATGTTCAGAGTAAAAGTTTTATTTGCTGACTGTTATAAATACGGCCTCTATATAAATATATCATAATAATATATGTTATACAACAAAATATATTCATTCATTCGTAGTAAAAGTTACAAAACCGGAAACCATCTCCGTCGGTTTACTAATTCCTGTTTGTATTATAGTAACTACTACCAGTCGCAAAGCTAAACAAATTTCGGTCAATGACCTTGCGCTCACGATGCTGTCCTCTCTTTGTTTCTCGTGGGTATCTTACTGCATGAATATCTCAAAAATGATTACTATGAAGCATGTAAATTTAAGTATTCTGAAAAGAAAGAGCATATACTAGAGTTGATTAAAAAACCATAAAACACTTATGAAAAAAACAATTTTGTTTTTTGTTTATTTTAAAATATAACTGTTTTCGAAAGAAAGGTCTGTTTAAAATAAATTAATAAGACAAATCAAATGATTTACACTTATTATCGTACATTGTTTCAATACCTTTCAGGTGAATTCTTTGAAATCACCCTAACTATAAGCATTCTTTTGCTACACGTAAAATAATACGTATAGATACACTTTCGCTCGCAAAAATTCGCGCACCAAAATCGCCCGATATAGGGACATTCAAGGTTTAGAGAGCCCGGAACGCGAAGGGTTAATCAATGTCATTCCCAAATCTTAAAGCCGTTTTAATTTTGTTCCAGCGCCAAAAACAATCGCATCTCGCTAAGGCCCAATTCCACCATTGAAGTTGAACGCGATTCGAACGCGACTGTAAACGAGTTTCCAGATTCAATTCTGATTTCACCAACACAAAGTAAATGCAGTTAATAGCCCAAACGCGTTTAAATGCTGACCGCCGAATTTTGGAAATTGAACATATTTGATTGCGTTCAAGCGCTATCACTGTCGTTATCGTAATAGAAACATTGACATTTAACAATTATGATTTGGTTCATATTCACGATGACAGTTTTGACAGGTATTTGATACATTCGATTGTCTTAGAAATGTACAGCTTACGTTACACGCTCGAAGGTGTTGGTGAAATCGCTTCGTGTTTAATCGAGATCAAGACTGGCATTTGAACTCGTTTATTTGAGTTTTATTGAACTCAGTTTGAAGTATGATTGGTGAAACCGGGACTTAGAGGTGTGTTGTAACTAAGACGGATATATTACTAATGTTGATGTAGGTGTATATGTCTAGTTTAGCTTGTCAATAATGCCATATGTAATCAGTCTTTATATATTTAGATACTGTGAATATTTAGTGTTTACTGCTAGGTAGGTGCTGTAGTAATAGTATTTATAATAACGTGTTTGACATTTGGGTTGGATTTTTTTAATGAGGGTACTCGTGAAAACGATTTGGGCAAACAATTGACTTTTTTGATCTTGTCATTGTATTCATTCAATTAGCTTGATAATTTTTTTAATCCTCTTTTGTCGAAAAGTCAATTTCGTATTTTATTTTGACCAAGAGAAGTTTTTGATTTTGCCCGCTTGTTTAAAAAAAACCCAACGGTCACTTACGAAGCCGTAGATATTTTTTTTAATTTGTTTAAGCAGCATGTTGACTTATTTATAATAATTATTGCGATATAGTCGCGTCTGTGTTGCCAGATTCGTGGCGAATGGTATACGTTGGGATATGTGGAGAGTTATGAGGGTAATATTTGGAAGGAAATAGTAATTTTTGTAATGTAGAAATATGGTGGTTTTGGTAGATTTTGATCGGTTTAAGGTTTTTTATTCACTGAGTATTTTAATTATTTATATATATATTTAATCAATTCAGTGTAAAATCACCTTTATTCACTTCACACCCTTTTTTGAATGTTTTTTTTTAAAAAAACCTTACATTATTAACTTAAAAGTTTAAACCGATCAAAATGTAAAACTACTCAATAGGGGTAATGTACGTTACGTTCTTTGTATGTGTAGACGAAATACCTATATATGATATGTGTATTTATTTAGAGATTATATGGTCATATATGTACATAGTTAGGCATATATGGACATACTAGGACAAATATGAACATAATTGGTTATATATGAACATAATTGGTTATATATGAACATAATTGGTTATATATGGACATAATTGGTCAGATGTGGACATATCAACTAAATGCCCGTACTCACAGACATCCTTTTTTTTTCTAAATTCAATCAAAGTCTGTTTTGTCATAGATTTGACAGATTGATTTGCTTAGTATTATCATTTTATGAAAAATCAATGGATAAATCATGTTAAAAGGCCATTATTTTCTCAAAATTGATTCCTTTAGATTTTTTTTAATGTCATTTGTAATATACTAGATACTAATACCGCTTCGGAAACAAATGGCGCTCTGAGATAGACGAAGCGGCGCAAGAAACTCTCCCAGCATTCCTTACTTTCGCTCTTTTAATCAAATATACAATATTGTTTTGTCATTGCTATTGCTATAAAATAATCATAATCTAGTCCCAGGCTGTCGGATCACTTAGATATTCAGCTGTGGAGCAATAGGATTTACGACAGACCCATTTTTAATAAAACATTTGAATTATTTTATAGATAATGCCTGAACAGCGGCTGGGACTTTATTATAAAATCCTCTCTTATATGTGGTTCTTAGGTCCCATTTACATTATCTGAACTGAGTAATAAACACACCTACTAAAACACAATAAGATACCTAGAAAATCCTGATTGTTTAAAATTATTGTATCGTCGTTGTTTAAAGCAGATCTAAAGAAAATGTTGAAAAGGAATAATTCATTACCGTGGTCAGAAAAATAAAATAATCATATAGTCCAATTAAGGACACTTATATTCTGCGTGTATTATTAATTGATGTTCGTAAATAGTAAAATGATAGTAAGCATAAAGTTTACTTTCCCATCAATAGGTGCGTGAAATTTAATAAAAATATGTGAAATCGGATAAGTTGTCACAGAAATATCTAGTCGGCGCAAGGAATTGCGATTTGACTAAAAAACACAATGCTTTTATTTGTTTAAATGTAAATAGTTTACGAAATACTCAACCGTCACAGGCAAGCATTTATTTTATTTTAAGATATCATGATTGAGTTTGGCACGCAAAAGTTGGTGTGAAGCGCGGCAAACCGTAAAACATGAATTTTAATTTGGAACTTTCGGACGCCATCTTGTCAATGTCACTGAGAGACATAAAAGGTTATGTTGGAGCCTAGGATCAAGTATCAACTGGATTGGTTATACGCGTACATCCGGGTACTCAATTCTATAACCCGGACAAATTAAAAAGCTGTAAAACGTGGTGGCTTCGCTTTTGTATCGGGAATTATAATTTGAATGTCCTTCTGATTGTTTTGAAAAATAATCACCATAATGACTGACTGATAATTTAACATTTACACATTATTTCTAAAATTGCATTCTTTCAATCATTCTAAGAAAAAATTTGTACTTTCCACTCCAAAAATTATGTTTTCTGATTTCCGTTCAGTGTGGCTTTTGCAGCTTAACATTATTTATTTATTGTTTTGGAGAATCTACAGCTGAACACTTTACAATATATAATAGTTATTTATGAAACTGTTGTGTAATAAGGGGTATTAAAACACGAATGTGGGTTTAGTAAATAAAAATTAAATAGTATCACATAAAGTTTAATAGAATCACATGAGTAATTTATACCTAATTATCAACGGTTGCATACAAGACTTTATCTATACCCATAATATGAATCCTCTGAAATTCAGTACAACATTACATCACTCGTTTAGTCGATGCAATGGTTACTAGGACTGTCCTTTTTAATGTTAGCGGTATGCTAACTGTTTCAGAATCATTAATAGAGGATTTAAAACATGGGTGTAGATAAAGTAGTAACAAAAAGTGCTTTACAGATTCTCACGAGCAGCTATTTAATATGAAACAAGAATAATGTGAGCAATTACTTACACGAATCGAATGCTTAATATTACTGTAATACTTATCTAATTACATACCAGCTCGATCTCCTAATTGACCAAAGAACTCATTTTGTTTTGATAATTTGTGAAAGTTAGATATAAAAAGTATCATTTCCATATTTCTTAAGATGACCTTTTTATGCAACACTCAATTACCACTTAAATTATTGTCAATCAGAGAGCCGACGTGTTGGTCGCAAGCGTTAGGACCACTAAATAATACAGAAACTTTGACAAGGTACAATATTATTTTCGGTGTATTTATTCCCAAAAGTTTTTGTATGTTGTGATCTCGCCGATACAATGTTCTATTTCATTAGTAAATCCAGGTTGATACATGATCCTTGGTTTGTTGTTCTCGTTCACAATGCTCTAAGTAGTCACAGTAAAAAAAGTAGAGATTTGCTTTGACAAATTCGTCATATTTTTTACCTTGATATAAAAAGAACGTGAATACAATGATGATAATATGAAGTAATGTTATTGTTGTCAGGGTTAAATATGTACGAATAGCTTAATTTATTCTGGTGTCAATTGGCTGAATAAAAAGTTCTTGGCCTCTTGTTAGTAGCAGTGAGTTAATGTTGGTGATTATTTGGTTATGTATTAAAATAACATTGTTCTATTAAAGATTTGCTTTCGCTTCAAACCAACTTTTGCGTGTTAAACGGGAGCACCGGATGTGCCCAATTTGTCTATGGCGAAACCGGAAGTAGCGCCATATTGTGAAGTAATGTTGTGATAGCGGCAGCCTAAATTTATTTTTTATTTGACATTTTTATGTCTGGATATTGATTATTATTGATGTTATTTTTGAAGTATTTTCAACGAGGACGTTTATAATGTAATTTTAATAAAGAAATAGCAATCATTATGTTGTAGTTTCATTTTAGTAATCCTTTAACTATATCTACAGAACAGTTATGTTTATTAATCAGTAATGCTTTATTACCACTGTACAATGCTCGTAACGAAATAATACAGTTCTTCCAAATTAATTGAAGGTAATGGATTCGTAACACATTATAACCGTGTCCAGAAGAGGCGAATTCGACGTACTCGGGTTTGTGATGGAATCTTATAATAAGTTTTAGATGCAACAGGCAATACCGTCACATACTTTTTTTTATGAATATTGAATGGTTACCGCTGAAGAAACCGGAGCTTTGCTGGCCTTTTAGAAAAGTCACATGTACTTTCTTATCTGCTTGGTTGTACGTGGAAGAAAGTTCCTTGAAAACTGCATCCAGATGGTGGGGTTGATATCCCACTTTGTGGGGTATCATTCGAAGGTTGAATTCGGCGGCAGGAATCAGGTGAAACAGCTCTTCAGAGCACTCAAATAAATGCGATAGAAGACACATCGTCTATACGCAACGCTAAGTGATCCGGCCGTTCACAGATCACTATGTCTCCGACAATTCGAGCAGCTCTGCCTTGCACGCGGTCAAGTCAGAGATGACAGCAATACTCTATATGTGGCCGGACCGGTACTTTGTAGAGCGCTAGAATGTGGGCCGGCTTTAAGTATTGCCGTGGTATATTTATGACGCCCATCTTCTTCGAAGCCAATTTGGCTTTGGCCTCCAGATGACCGCGGAATTGGCAATAATAGGCGAGACTTTAGAAAGGTGTAGTTTGTAAGTGTTGTCGAAGAGCAATGATACGACAAATGCGTATTTTTTGCGGTAAATTGGCAACCTTTTAATCTCCTTTATACAGTTCGCAGCTCTGGTCGATTATGACTACAAGAATGATAGACATTGAGTCTTCTTTCATGTTTGAGCCTAGGATCAAGTATGAACTGGATTGGCCATTTACACCCGGAAGTGCCACAATTCTTTTTTTTTTAATGAAAATAAGGAAACAGACAAGACGACGAGGAAATCTTGGGAAGGAAAGATCTGTGTAGTTTTCGTTCGTCGTCGTTCTTTATAATTTATATTATGTGGATCCAACGGGCTCACCTCAGGGACTAAAAATTGTGGGATAAAATGTCTATCCTTTACAGTACCTCTGACATCTATTCTTGTTTATTTGTATCTACTTGTCAGTTTTAAGCCGCTGTACATGATTTATGGTCAGTTTTAGAAAATACGGCTTGCTCTAAATGCCATGATAATTTGGAGTCTCTAAAACAATTCGTAACATTGGCAGTGAAGAATTTTCCCATGGAGAGAGCTCGTGCTTCTATTGATAACTGGCCTCAACGTTTATAGGACTGTATTGGAGCCAATGGAGATCTCCATTGGCTCCAACTTCGAATAAGCTTTTTATATTTTAAATAGTTTCATATTTATGTATTAAACTAAGACGCTGTAAAAGTAATAAATGTGATTTGCAACCGATTTTTTTTTCTTTCTTTCAGTATTTATGCCAAGACTACGTTAGGTATATTTAGGTACGTAGGTATAACAAATTTGTTTTTAAGTTGCTGTAGGTATTCAATATATGACTCACATACAAAGTTAAAATATCAAACATTTCGTAAACAGTAATAAAAAATAAACTAAGTATATTTAATTATAGATTGTGAAGTAGCAACCGACACGCAAAAAGTAATTCATAATCACGTGATTGGTCGGTTGAATCCATATTCATTAAAATATATTAACTTTCTCATTTCGTTTTGTACCCGGCCATGCGTGACCGGTCCGAGCTAGCAGCACAATACAATAATAGAACAGTATTTCAACTTAATACTAGAGCGCTCCCGATTGGAAGCACACACACATACACACCTTTTACATGACCGCTAAGCAATCTTGGGGAGACAAAACTATTGAGTGTCACATCATACGCCGCCGAGACTGGTCAATGTCCGAGTTAATTAGCTGCGCCGCCCCGTCCGGTTTGTTTGTTCCGGTTACACGAGATGGGCAGACGAGATGATAAAAATAGGTGGTACATACTGGTCACACATAGCCCAAGATAGTACACATGGTATTCTTTACAGGAGGCCTTCATCCTCACTTGAAGAGGGGTTCATGCAAACAAACTTATATATTATTATCCAGACCAGACAAATACGTGTAAATAACATCATAATCTTTCTTTTATTTATCTTTTCTTCTCTAAACTATGTATGTATCTTACTTTATGCATGAAATAAAATGTATAATTATTGTATTGTGTTAGTAAGTACATTTATCTCATAATTGGATATACGATATCTACTTGTGTGCATGAAGTTCTGTTTCAAATAAATATGCATTTTTTTACGTAATGTAAGTAATCAATATTTGTACCAGTAAGATTTTTTTTACATGAACAGTAATTATGCAGATTCATCCATATAAATGGAAAACCAGTCTCACGAGGAAAGGAACGGAATTTGTAAAAATATTTAGGTAGGTAGGTACCTACTTCAGATTATTAGTAGGAAATAAAATTAATAATAAATGTAAGCGACAGTAAAGAAGTTTTTAATGAGATATTTTTTACGAGTAGTATTAAAAGTAAACTGAATTATCGTAATTGCCATCGTCACCTTGAGACATAAAATTTTAATTTCCTTAGATAAGGCGCCGTGCAAAAAACCCACTAGAATCTTTGAATATATATCTGTCATAGATCAAAGCCAAGAATATCACTATCACTACATATTTGACGACCTGTATAGCCGAGTGGTTAGCTAGAGGTCTCGGGTTCGAATCCCGGTAGGTGCAAGCATTTATATGATGAATATGGATGTTTGCTTCCGAGTCATGGATGTTTATATGTATTTATGTATGTTTATGTTTATATGAATATATGTATGTTTAAGTAAGTATATTGTATTAAATATATCATTGTCTTGTAAGTTGTAACCCATAACACAGTGTCAGTATTATTATTATTACATTATAAAACAAAGTCCTTCGCCGAATTTGTCTGTCTGTTCGCGATAAACTCATAAACTACTGCACTGATTTTCATGCTGTTTTCACCAATCGATAGGTTCACGAGGTTGGTTTTAGTATATTATAACTTGTTAAGTTTTTGAATACAGTAACGATATTTGTTGGAGGTGTGGGAAAAAAATTGCCGTCTGGAAGCTTTCAACGATAAACCCTTTGAGTTATAACAAAATAATGTATTGTGGAATTGTATATCTTATAAAGGTCTACAGAAAAGTCCGCGATGGCATCTCTTAAGGAACATAGTGTATCCATTTTTATCGTTGCGGAACTTTAACATTGTAATTATTATGACGGGTACTCACGATATATATTTGAAGCCGATATTTCGATCCAATTGCATGAATCGTGGTCACGGCGGAAGTTTTAAAAGAATCGTACGTAACTTCACGTTTTTTCCGATTTGGTTCTAGATGGGGTACTTTATTTACAAATTCCGGCCCGTACCGGTTCGTAATATATGTTTTTAAACTTTTATCATCGCGGAACTTTAACATTGTAATTATTATGTAGGATACTTACGATATATATTTTATATATTTGATGCCGATATTTCGATCCAATTGCATGAATCGAAATAACTGTCCGTCGTCCAGTTCCGCCGTGAGCACGATTCATGCAATTGGATCGAAATATCGGCATCAAATATATATCCTGAGTACCCGTCATAATATTTACAATAGTGTATCCATTTTAATAAGTTCTTTAAATAAGAGGTAATATAAAACCTGTTTACACAAATATTATTTAGTATAAATAATTATAAATTTAATCATTATGATTTTATTACCTACTTCATATTATAGAATTAATCAGAAATACGTTTTTGTTTGATTTTTAACTCATTAACAGCGTGGTCTCTTAATTAACTCATGGTCAGCTAGATAGTAATATATTTTGTTTACAAACTGTAATTTTTGAGTGATTTCCTAAACATTCGACATCTTTTTTGCCGCCACACAAAAACGTGCGTGCATTATTGTGTTTGGATTTGAAGGGGGCCATAGCTTGTGGCAAATGAGACAATATCTTATGTATCAAGGAGACGAGCGATTTACAATGCCGTTCGTTTTTGAGTCAATCAAAAGTCCAAAGCCGCCCAGGATTGTAATGGCCAGGGCGTATCGCTTACCATTAAGTAAACGTCCTGCTTTTTTCTCAAAAAAAAAAACTTGGGTTCTTCTGTTGATTCAAAGATTTCTGCCGTTGTTCGGCCAGGCTCCTGCACTACCTAAGGGCGTGCTGTCCTTTCAAGTTCATCTTCTACCCCCCCTGCATCTTCTTCAGAATGAGCTATTTGTTACTCCTATGGCAATTCCGACACAGCATTCTTTGATATGCGTCCCTAGTATCTTTATACTGTTAGATATATACATACATAGATAGATAGATACATATAGTTTACCAGAGGGAGGCTTCTTTGCACAGGTTGCCGGCTAGATTATGGGTACCACAACGGGCATCTATATCTGCCGTGAAGCAGTACTGTGTAAGCATTACTGTATTTTAGTCTGAAGGGCACCGTAGCTAGTGAAATTACTGGGCAAATGAGACTTAACATCGTATGTCTCAAGGTGACGAGCGCAGTTGTAGTGTCGCTCAGAATTTTTGAGTTACTGCATTGTAATGGGCAGGGCATATCAATTACCATCAGCTGAACGTCCTGCCCGTCTCGTCTCTTATTATCATAAGAAAAAAAGATAGACCGCAACATCGCCCGTGCATGTTAATGACCCCGCTCACCTGCATCTTCTTCAAAAAGGACTGTCTGTCACACCTATGGCAGGCAATGAGGGGATAGTTTTACGGGGTAGTTCTTTGATGCTACCCGTAACAGCGTTATTTTATATGCGACTTTTTTGTATCTCCATTCTATTAAATAGACCGCAATTTACCACGTACTGAACCATAGAAGTGTAATACTAACTACTACAGTACTAAATTCTACGTCAGCGGAATAATATATCTATGGACAGAACAGTGTCTGTCGGGTCAGCTAGTAGCTACATATTAAAGGCCGTTTTCAATAACCTATCTTAGTTTAACTTACGGATACATTGCTGTCACCGTTTAATGACAAGATCTTATCTATCCATAGTTATATACACTCAGCGGCACAATTAACCTTGATTTTTTACGATTTTGGTTAAAAAAAATTGTGGCCTTACTTGTGAATGTTATTTTACAACGTAGGTATATTGAAGTAAAATGAAAGATAATATTGTTTTTAATTATCACGTTTATTTATAAAAAAGTCTGAAAAACACTTTGACCGTAAATTAACAAATGTGATGAAATGGCTTAAAAATAAAAAATCAGCTGAATAAATGAATTCTAATAGTGCGTATTTTCACCTCTAGCCCTCATAACTTCCATCAAACGGTTTGGCATGCTGTCGATGACATCTTTGATCTGTTGTTGTGGAATGTTCTGCCACTCCTCAATCACAGATTGTTTTAATTCATCTATGGTGGTTGGAGCTGGTATGCGGCTTCGAACACGTCTTTTTAAATTGTCCCATATGTGTTCAATAGGATTTAAATCTGGGCTCCGGGATGGCCATGTTAATTTTCGAATGCCGACGTTATCCAGGTAAGCGGTAACAACTCTAGCAACGTGGGGGCGAGCGTTGTCCTGCATTAATAAAAAAATTTCGCCAATAAATGGAGCAAATGGCTTTACATGAGGTTCCAACACTTCTGTTACATACCTCTGAGCATTTATTCCACCTCTTTCGAAGATAACCAAGTCGGTGCGTGCTTCGTAAGTAATGCCGCCCCATATCATGATAGAGCCACCTTGGTAACCTAGTGTTTCCACAACAGTACATGGTGCAAACCTTTCATTCTTGCGTCTGTATACACGCTGGCGACCGTCAGGACCGTGCAAGCATATTCTTGTCTCGTCAGTAAACATAACATTCTTCCATTGTCCCATATTCCATTCGGCGTGCTCTCGGGAAAAACGAAGTCTTTCTCTCCGGTGGCCTACGAGCAATTGTGGCACTCGAGATGGCCGAAAAGCTCCAAGGGCATTCTCTCCTAGTCTTCTTCTCTCTGTTCTTTCACTCACTTGAACATTGCGAACCACACGTAGTTGGTTTCGTGCCTCAACAGCTGTAGTGAACCGATTTCTTAGAACATTGGTCACAAGAAATCGGTCGTCACGAGCGGAGGTGCATCTTTTTCGGCCCTGTCCTGGTCTTCGCTCATAAGATCCAGTTTCCCGAAACCGTTTCAATGCATCCCTTAAGGTGGTACGTGCGACACCAAGCTTCCGCGCCATGTAACGCTGACTAAACCCTTCGTCGATAAGAGCTACGGCTCTCGCCACTGAATTAGCATCAAATGGCATGTTTGTGATGTCCAAACACTAGCTTTAAGTTACGAAACCAAAACAAACTCAAATTGTTTACTTTTAATGCCACTGAAGCAATGTAAGCAGTATGGCAACGATAACGATAATGAGACGAAGTTCGATATTTATCCTATTCACAACTTATGCGTAAAAAAAAACAAAGTTAAGTGGGTTGTTTGTAATTTTTTCGTCACTACATTTCTTTCACACTTGACTTATTTATGCCCAATAACTTACAACTGCGATAACATCTAAATTTGCCACTTTAAAAGGGTGGGCGGTTAATTGTGCCGCTGAGTGTAGTTAAAAAAAGTTATGTTAGTAAAAGGATAGATTTGTCTACGTCTAGTAAATTAAACTAAGGATAGATAGGTTATTGAAAACGGCCGTAAAATAATTATGTGCCTCAAATCACCGTGACATTTTTATTCGGAAGTCGAAAAGTCCTCGACATTTGTCAAATGTTTAATAAATCAGTTTTATACACTGTGAAATAAATAATGCGCAAAGGCCTCATTATGTTTGACATTTAAGAAATTTATAACATATCCGTAAATTTTAGGCACTAATTTAAATTAACAACTGGGTACGACTATTCATCATATCAGCCGCAAGACGTCCACTGTTGACAAAGGCCTCCCCCAATCTCAATGACGATCGGCCCTGCGCTGCTCTCGTCCAACGTATTCCGGCGATCTTGACCTGATCATCGGTCCGTTTTGTGGAGGACCTACCAACACTACTTTCGGTACGTGGTCGCCATTCGAGGACTTTACTGCCCTAACTGACCGTCGAATTATGTGCCCTGCACACTGCCACTTAAGTTTCGATTGGATGTCCGTGACTTTGGCTCTTCTACGGATCTCCTCATTGCTGATTCGATCTCGCAGGGAAACTCCGAGCATAGCCCTCTCCATTGCCCTCAGCTTTCTCATCAGGCCGACTGTTAGCGACCACGTCCGTACCGTAAGTCATCACTGGCAACACACACTAATTGAAAAACCTTGGTTTTCAGACACTGTGGTTTATATGGACGAGAAGATTTTATGGAGCTTCCCGAACGCTGCCGATCCGAGTTGGATTCAGCGGAGGATATTTTTATAAATTATATATGATTAATTGTTATTTTAATTTTATTTTTAGCTGTAATACTACTTCACCTACTTCAGACACCAGCTCTTTACACATAGTTACCAGCTGTTAAAAAAAAACACTTAGGTATTAATATCTGTCGAATTTGCGTGACGGTGTGCGCGCACAAAATGCACTCTGATAATTTTTCCCTAACGTGCCAACAAACTTATTTGTAGAATTCTCAATAAATTTAATAATACTTAGTCAACATTTCCGCTGTTACCATTACGGTATATGAGATTTTGCCCACTGACAGGTTTCTCGTGTACAGTAACCCTAAAAAGCAGATAAAAATAAATGTAGATATGCTATGAATAAATTAAATTGTACTTTTTTATGAAAGAAGACGACAAATGAGCGTATTTTAAGTGATCACCGCCTCTAACCTCAAAAACAGAGGAATCACAGGAGCGTTGCTGGCTTTTTAGAAAGGTTTACGCGCTTTTTTTGAAGGTACCCATGTCTAATCGTCATGGAAACACCGCACAAGGAAGCTTCTACAGCTTGATTGTACGTGAAAGAAAGTTTACTTGGAAACATATTAACATTGTTAAACTTAAATGAAGTATTCAAAAGTAGGAGAAATAAAAACAGAAGTATTATATTTAAAATATATTTCATACTAATAAAGATAAATAATTGTTTAATAAATGTCCTAATCCATAATATAATTAAACACGACATTAACATAAAATACCATCTTGTAAATTTATAAAATAATTCGCAAATTACAACTAAAATACTCAATATTAAATTTAACTGGGAATAATATAACTTAAAACTATTAATGCTAAGCATTGTGGTAGGAAAAGTATTTGCTGTTCATATTAAAACGACCAAACTTCAAGAAAAAAAAATTGCTCTTACATAATTTATATGTCTAGATAAAGCCTCTTATTGCTAGGCAACGCATGATAACAGGTCACGTTTATTACTTTAGTGTGTATGATAGCTACGTCTTACACTTGCGATACGTCAGTCACTTTGTTATAGTGTGCGTGCGTTTCCCGTGATTTCCGGCGGTAAATTCCAAATTCAAAATGTCGCACAGACATTAACTGTTCCGTTGTACCAGTGAGAGGCACCTTTGCACAGGATGCCGGCTAGGTTATGGGTACCACAACGGCGCCTATTTCTGCCGTGAAACAATAATGTGTAAACATTACAGTGTTTCGTTCTGAAGGGCGCCGTAGCTAGTGAAATTACTGGGCAAAGGAGACTTAACATCTTATGTCTCAAGGTGACGAGCGCAATTTCAGTGCCGCTCAGAATTTTTGGGTTTTTCAAGAATCCTGAGCGGCACTGCATTGTAATGGGCAGGACGTATCAATTACCATCAGCTGAACGTCCTGCTCTTCTCGTCTCTTATTATCATTAGAAAAAAAAACATATGTCAAACGATTAAAATACACGGGACTGGGGAAGCCAAAATAATGAATGCACTGAATCGCAACGGAAAGTGAGCGACCCGCAAAGCAAAAACACACTTTAAAGTACCACCACAATGCTTATCATTTATTTAAATACATAAAAATACTGGACTATATACGTCGACCAATTTTTGTTTAAAATGTTGCACTTGCCCCTTATTTATTTAGATCAAAAATGGCACAAAGTAATTTCAAAGTTATTCAAATAAATTAATTTTACCATTAACACTACCACGATACAAGTAATAGAACAGTGGCGTAACTCAGCGGTCTCCTTGAAATTTATACCTACGTCTGGGCAGAGCACTAGGGACCTGTCTCGTCGGCGTACGGCGTGCCTCTCAATAGTTTTGTCTCCCCAAGATTGCTTAGTGGCCGTGTAAATCGTGTGTATGTGTGCGTGCCTCCATTCGGAAGCACTCTAGTATAAAGTTAAAGTAATGTTCTATTACTGTATTGTACACTACTGCGGAAAAGGATGAGCTAAAAAATAAGAACTGATTAGTATTTTTTAACACACTCAATGCACAGTGATCAGATAGATATATTCACTCAAACATTTTAACTAAGTGGAAAAAATAGTAAGTAAGCAATTTATACAAATAAAAAAATTAAATATTATGACATACAATATAAATAAATGACGGTGTTAAACGAACATCTTCTATAAGCATTTGATGTATTGAAGGAACGACTCGTTCCACGATCCCGCCACAAATAACAAAGCTTGCCGCGAGAACCAAATAAGAGGATTATGTCTTGAAGTTGTCATACAATATTGGAAGTTAAAAAGATAGAAATCTAAAGTGTTTTGTCTATAGGAGTTGTTTTTTTGTCAAAATTTCATTAAAAGCAGCTAAATCAGTTAAGCCGCTTTTTTTCGTGCCCCTTCGTCCCTATTTAGTCAAGATAAACAATCGAATTCCAGAAATATATTTCATTATCTATTACTTGTATTAATATTTATTTTTTCTTAGATTTTTCGCATGTCAGAATATAATATAACCCAATATTTCACCCACCCTATTATTATCAGTATCTTATTGTTTTCTATTAATGCAATTTTTAGAGGCATAATATCATTTACCGGGTCTGCTACGTTATTGTTATAATCTATGACGATGTACAAAAAATGTGATTAACAATTTGAGTCAATAAAGACATGGAATATTCAACTATACGGAGTTGATATTTAAATCATTTTTCAATATACTCGATTACAATTAAAATCCCCGAAAGGTTTGTGGGCAAAAAAAATGGTTAGACCGCATTATATTATGTTTGAGGCGCTAATAAAAATTTCACGGAGGGCAACGAACCATATAAGTTATTCTCATAGAATATACATAGAAGTTATTCTCGTACAAAACGGAACAGGATTCTGTTAACAGACTTTTATACAACTTCAAGAAATTGTTACTAAAATAATTATTGTAACAGATACATTACTGACACCACATATATATTACTAGCTGCCCCGACAGACGTTGTTCTGTAGATAATAAAAATATATTTTATTGTAAAAAAAGCGTGGGGTGCTTTTTAAGATATTATTAAAATAATAATTCTTCTACACCCCACGCTTTTTTTTACTATTGTAAAAAAAATATATATTTTATTAAATATATTTTTTTTACACTATTTTCAGTTTAAATTTATTTTCTATTTTTTAGTTGAATTTTATATAAAGCGTGCATTTAAGTTTTTTTTAACTATTATTTATTTTTCATTTTTTAGTTAAATTTTCTATAAAAGCGTATTTTAAAACTATTAAGTACTTTAACATCAATTCCTGCCTTATCGACTATAGATGAAAATTATATAAACTAAAAAAAATCATATTTTGTAAATTTAAAAATTGAATAATTTTATTAAATTAGTGTAATGTCATCGGTCCTCGATAAATCTACAAAGTTTGAACGAAATCTAGCCGTTTAAAGTGGGTCAAAATTTCACCCAAAGAAGTCGGTTACAAACATACAGGTGAAGCTAATATAAAGCGTATAAAAAGGGCACGCTTGGTTTTCATACAGACGAAGGTATTTGCGTTATCTACTTGGATCTATGTGTGCCAAATGATAGAAAAAATAAAAACAGTCATACAAAAACCTTTTCATTATACTCAATTGAATATAGGAATGTAAGTAAATTATTACTAATAACAACCATAATATGTTTCAGTACGTACTTAAAGTAGGTATATCATTTGAAACTACCCACAATTCGCAATAAACAAAAACCGGTCAAGTGTGAAACTTAAAATTAAAAATAATAATACAATAATGATTCTTAATTATAAATAAATTGTTCGAAAATACAAGCATTTTTAATTGAGCCTTGCGGTCGTATGGTCATCGAGTGAGATTAGAGAAGAAAAGCAAAATCCATCTTATGGGGGGCAAAGTCCATCTACCAACACTGCGTCTTCCGGTACGTGGTCGCCATTCGATGTCATCTGTCCGTCGAGCTATGTGCCCTGCCCACTGCACCTTCAGTTTCGCATTAATTTGAGCTATGTCGGTGACTTTGGTTCTCCTACGGATCTCCTCGTTTCGATCTCACAGGGAAACTCCGAAAACAATACCCTCTCCATAACCCTACGTGCGTTGATATTGCATATATTGTAACGAAATTTAAAAAAGAGCCAGCTGAGAATTTTTACGCTCGTTCTTCTCAGGGCGGAGGCATATTTTGAATGGGTGGTAGTTTGAGGTTCATTAACGGCCGTTCCCTGTTCAGTATATCTCTTACTTGAGATAAAAATCGTAACTATCATTGACTTTTTTGTACCAATAAACTTATCGACCGTAACTCACCTTATCCGTACACGCTGTCTGTCAATGGGACACCGTATAGCTTACCAGCGATAGAAGTTTGTATGGAAATTCCAAATAACACGTCCCAATATAAGGCGATATGAATGACTTATCGGTTATGTTGGGACAGCTTCAGATTATTGACAGCTAATTACTGACAGTGGAAGGTAGTAATTTATCTCTATCTGTAGATAGTATATTGGGAACGGCCGTAAGTGATTTTTAAATCTGAATTTGATTCTGTCGAAGTGTTATAAAGTTATGATTGCAGTTTCTACTAGTAGAATGTGGACCAATTCACGAGTAAGTGTAGAGCCGGGCTAAAAAGATGGCGCCACGAAGCGAAAGCGATGCGCAAATTGATTTTATCGATCTCTCACATGATTAAAACACAGCCGGCTACATCAAAAGTCTTCAAGCAGTATTTTGCGACGATATCTTCACTGGAGACAAAATTCTGAAACAAAATAAACAATTTAAAAATTATCACATTTATCAAAATAATGAAAATGAGGGACCGGACGAGCAGCACGTTGGACTGATGGTAATTGATACGCCCTGCCCATTACAATGTAGTGCCGCTCAGGATTCTTGAAAAATACCCAAAATTTCTGAGCGTCTAAGACATAAGATGTCAAGTCTCATTTGCCCAGTAATTTCACTAGCTACAGCGCCCTTCAGACCGAAACACAGTAATGCTTACACATTACTGCTTCACGGCAGAAATAGGCGCTGTTGTGGTACCCATAATCTAGCCGGCATCCTGTGCAAACTGCAAAGGTGCCTTCCACTGGTAAACTATATCCACAAACTGTAAAAATGCCAACAAAACCTGTGTATCATTATCAAAAGTGTACTTTCACTGTTTAAAATTGAATAATAAACGCAAGCCTGGTTTTCTCCTCGCGAGTGAAAAAACATTGTCTAAAATGCGTCTATATTGGTCGTGACATTCTCGGCTCCCTGATCGCTCTGGCATGTACCTCGTTCGTAAAACGCGCTCATCGGGCGTAATGAGAATATAGGACAATGGCACAATACACTAATTGAACAGTAGCGTAACTCAGTGGTGTCCTTGAAATTTATACCTACGTCTGGGCGGAGTGCTAGGGTTGGTACATACAAAATGATGACGACAAGGATGGTGTGGTGCAGATAATTTAACTCGAACAGCGACCAGTCTCGGCGGCGTACGACGTGACACTTAATAGTTTTTGTCTTTCCAAGATTACTTAGCGGTCGTATAAATCATGTGTATGTGTGTCGATTCGGACGCTCTACTATGAAGTTAAGGTACTGTTCCATTACAGTATTGTGACAGTGGTGTGATAATATACTAATTATATCGAAATTTAATAATACATTGCATGAAGAAGCTGGCAAAGTTATATCTTTGATTAGCTGAACATAACCTGTGTGGTGACGTCAGATCTCGAGACAACTGTCAAATCTACAGATATCGCGCGAGTTGAATGCAGAGGGTTCAGGAATGCGATATTGATGTGACCTAATTATAAGTGTGTCGATAAATTTAAACAATACTAATAATTAAATCTCAAATTTTTGTTGTGCCTTTCTTCAATACACATGTCCAAAACATTTTTGGCCATGAATAAAAAAAAACTCGTGTCTTTTGGAACGGAACCTGATGGACTCTGATCTGTCACTATTAAAATAAAAAAGTATGTATATACTTATGTATGCACGCAAGAAGTTATACTTCTTTGGCCTAACAAAGCAAAAATCCTTAAAATTATTTATTCCTCGTGCTATTCTACATTTGTAGAAAGAACAATATTGTAAAATTCTTGCAACGATAGTTTTGACAATTAATTATTAAATAACGAATACGGCTGTACGAGCTTGAATCCTTTACTTATCCCAATAATGGACGAAGAAACCAAAAAAAAAAACTAATGTCGTAAACCCCAGAAAATTTTAGGAAAAAAATTCAACCAGTTACGTTTGTGTTATAGTGATGCGCGCGCATCTCAAAATTTCACTTTCACCATTTTTTCATAGAGCGCCTAAAGAAGTATAACTTGAAAAAATGCCACAGGATCGCTCCTCTCTCACTCGAACCAATTGTTACTTTAATTTACTTTTTTTTGACGACCTGTATAGCCGAGTGGTTAGCGATCCTACAAGCCTCCTGAAGCATTTACCTATATGATGAATATGGATGTTTGTTTCCGAGTCATGGATGTTTAAATGTATTTATGTATGTTTAAGTAAGTATATTGTATTAAATATATCATTGTCTTGTAACCCATAACACAGGCTATATATGCTTACCTTGGGGCAAGATAATTTGTGTAAAAAGTGTGTCAATATTATTATTGGATTAAAAAATTATACTCATAATGTACATACACAAAATGTTAATGTACTGTATATTCACGAATTGTAACTAACTGACGCACACTTTTTTATTTATTTATTATAACTATACATACTAATCACAGTATAATAATGAAAGATTTATAAAATCTAATAAAATATCATAGTAAATTAGTTGAATATACGAACCCAAATATTTACTTTATATCCGTGCATGCTCGCAGATTTACTTTATATACCTAAATTATATAAATATAAACAAATTACAACGATAGATATAAATTTACAACGGGGAAACGATAAAGAATGATTATTTAAAAGCGAATCAATGTCGGTGTTGTTAACGAAGCAATAATACTGTGATTAGAAATTATTGTTTTATTTCACTATGAATTTAAAATGATATAGATTAAGATCTTTCAGTATCGGATGTTGTATTTGATTTTATCATACTACAGCCCCGCATTAGCTCTTAAACAACACCTGACGGATGAGTTAATTTAAGGCGACACTAAATGCCGGCGACCTTGAGCGATATGAGTTCACGGCTCTTATGTAACAAAGCCAATATTTTCAAAATTCTTGCGTCGAAAATTTAACATTTTAACAGGCGCAAACAGTTTAATTGCTTACAGTCCTCATTATTGATTACTAATCTTAATAAATGTACCAACACAAAAAAGTATAAGCTATAAGAACAACTTTTATGAGAGCATAAGTATACTAAACAAATGCATCATGCCGAGAAAAAACTTGTTTAACTGCAAACAAAACTGGTAGTTAATAATAGCTCTGGAGTGTTAAGTTTAACTAACAGCAAGCATTAGCAACCTACAAGTAAGACTTAAGGGTATGTGTAACAGGATAATGTAGTGTGTATAGCTCCAAATGCTATATTTTCACCACAAAACTAATCTAAAAACACCTTGTTTGAGTGTTTTCTGCTTACTCTTCGCCTTAAACCAGCACCGCTTCGGTAAACAAGATGGCTACTGAAAGAGTAGACAACGCGAGCAATGACAAAATTATAATAATTTACAGTCAATTTCTTACGCCGGTGGAACACGGGCACAGAACCGAAGCAGGTGTGTATCACTCTGCAATTTTGGAAAACATACATAATGGCGCGCAGAAACCTGATGGTAGCTAAGCAATGGGTTGTCAATCGCACGCCCGTGTAGGATTTATTCCATTTCAAATTCAAATATTTTTATTCAAAATAGGATGTGACGTCACTTATTGAAAGTCAAAAAACTACCACCCATTCCAAAATGAATGCCTCAGACCTGAGAAGAATGGGCGCAACAAACTCAACGGGTTTTTTTTTCATCGAATAAATATGTTTACAAAGGAATATTATACAAATAAACTTATTATTTAATAGACTGAGGGCAGTCACTCCATTCCCAATCTGTGGTATCATTAAGAAAGTCATTTAATTTAATCAATACTTTTATTTTATTTTTTTTGCCAGTACATATTATTTTGTTCTCTTTGTTTCTTTAATCAGAGTTAAAGTTTTCTTAGATATGGAGAAAAATTTCTAGTAAATAAATAAGGCTTTTAATACTAAATTGTAGTTGATTTTAGATAAATAAAGCATACGTTAACATCAACAAGGTACCTAAGTAGGTAATTATTTCTTCTGCTATAGAGTATGGTATCTTTGACTGTACCAGATTATTAATAGACCTTACAGCTAGAAAAACATAACTATTAAGTATGTTCCAATACACATTTTGTTTTTGAAATGAAAACTTTTTTAACGGCGTTGAGCACTTTTTTTGGGATGGGGATATGTTAAACTCACCTCAGGACACGAAGCCTGATCTAAAATTCGTAAGACAGTCGTTGAAATTATGGAAAATGAACTTTCGGTGAAAGGTTATAGGATTCAAATTAGATTGGCAAAGTTTAACTTTAGTTGATATATTAATATTAACATTGACTATAAACAGGCAGAGACGGAGCTCTGTACCATTACTCTGTTTTTAGTAGTTATTTTTATGGGGTTATAATGCAATCCATGTTTAATTAATATTTTTGAAGTGAAAACATCTATAGCAGCGTTGAGCAATGTTCTTGGGATGGGTATAAATTATTAAACTCGCGTCAGGACACGAGACCTGATCAAAAATTCGAAAGACAGTCGCTGAAATTATGGATGAAAGTTGCTTTTTCTGAGAGATAAACTTTTTAACGTAAATTAAATTGTAGTAGTTCTGAAGCGTTAAATTGTCATTTTTGTGTACGATAAGCGCAATAAATGAATATTGTATTTAACCACATATATTCTAGTACTTTTATACTGATAAATAAAGTAATTCGTGCGAATTTATTCCGTATAAACCATTCCGGAAATATTCTTAATGCACAACGTTAATGTTCAAGTTTCACTTCTGCCGCCACTCCCGGAGTGCAATCCGTTATTTTTTTATGTACGAAGCATGATGAATAAATCCATGTGTTTTATTTTTGAGTTTCAGGTTGATTTATGTAACGAGTAAAGTGAAGTGAGGAGTGGGTGTCGTAGAGGAGGCGCTAGTGTAGCGATGTGAAGTGTGATGCGAATAGAGGAGGAAAGGAGAAAGGATGTGGAAGTGTGAATTAAATATTTTGCAGTTTTGTAGTGTTGTTATATAATTACTAATGTATAGATTGAATAATTTATAGCACATTGAGGAATTTTCTAGAAACTGTGACATTCATAATGTTAACAAGAGGAACAGACATAAACTTGTTATGCCTACTACTCGGTTGGGTCGAGATAGTAAGTCTTTTGTTGGGCGATGTATATGCTTCTACAATATAATCCCAGAAAATGTACAAAACAAATGTGTTACGAAATTTAAAAGAATTGTTAAAAAACGTTTATGTGGGAAAGGTTATTATAGCATAAACGATTTTCTTAATGACACCACGGACTGGGAATAAAGCGAACACCCTCAGGCTCTTCAATTATAAATGTTTATTGTATGATATAACATTGTCATCCATATTTTATATAAAAAAAAAGCCCGCTGAGTTTCTTGCGCCCATTCTTCTCAGGTCTGAGGCAGTCTCTTTTGAATGGGTGGTAGTTTTTGACGTTCAATAAGTGATTTTAAATCCTATTTTGAATAAAAATATTTGAATTTGAAAATATATATTATAAATATATAAGCCATTCCAAATATATTCAAAGATGCACAACGTTAATGCTCAAGTTTCACTTCTGCCGGCACTCCCGGAGTGCAACCCGTTATTTTTTTTTATGTACGAAGCAAGATGAATAAATCCATGTGTTTTATTTTTCAGGTTGATTTATGTAACGAGTAAAGTGAAGTAAGGAGTGGGTGTCGTAGCGGAGGCGCTAGTGTAGCGGTGTGAAGTGTGATGCGAGTAGAAGAAAGTTGATGGGGATACCGTAGGGTAGTTAATGTTTTGCTAGGGTTTCAATTAAATATTTTGCAGTGTTATTGTGTTAAATAATTACTAGTGCATGAATTAAAAAAAAATATAGTTATAATTGTAAAAACTATGATATAAATTGCTTTGTTTTAAAAGGACTATACAAACGAGTTTTCTTTAGTGTTAATTCCGCCAATATTTGTCTTTAAACAATTCGACACGTGTTTCGCCACTACACTATAGTAGTCTCGTACGAGATTTTGGTGAGACAAGACGTCCTGAGGATGACTTGTGTAGAGGAAAACTCAAATCATTTGTATAATTATGGATTTCCGCAAAGTAACGCCTACTTCAATAAATTATTATTATTTTCCCTGACTGCGTCACACTTGTGTAGTAGTAGGAAATACACACACTAACTAATAAAACTGAACGTGAAAATGGCACCTTCTATCTTTATCGGGCGTGACCCCCTAATTAGGTAGTTACTACGACAGTACGTGTGCACTTTCTTAGGGACCATCCATAGATAACGTCACATGAATTTCATGATTTTTGACCCCTACTACGTCTCTATCACAGTTGGACAATTTGTTAAAATTTAGTGTTGTAATACTTAAAAATAAAATATTATTTTTAGCAAAATGTGCCCCTCATTGGGTCTCGTTATTATTACTTTACGTAATCAGTACCGATTCTCTCTGTCATATGGTAGATTATAGGTCTCACAGGTTGGTCGTGAGAAGGCATTACAAACTGTAGACGATCTCAATATTAGGCTCCCCTTTTCACCGATCCTGATAGTTCACAAGTTTTTAATTCTTCAGCCATTGATAATTGAACTCTGAGTATGGATGAAGCATCAACATGTAATTTATATTCTATATATATAAAAATGAATTGCTGTTCGTTAGTCTCGCTAAAACTCGAGAACGGCTATATTCTAGATTGTGGCATATCGGCGTCAAGAATTAGGTTAAAGTGTCTTCGGGACAGTTCCCCGTGATAAATGCGGTAGAAGACACACAATGAAGCGACGTCTCCACGCAACACCAAGTAATTTAGCCGTTCATTCACTCTGATCCGGCGCACCCCAGTATCAGCTCGATATCGTAGAGCCGGTCGATGCTGGGGATTCAGTGCTCTGAACTGACGCTGACATCTTAGTACCCTGTCCCCGCCAACCTCTGTCACTCCATGGGACGGTCGCGCACGAGGTTGTCGGATATTGGAGTTTGTGAGCGCTCATCGAGCATGTAAACGGTACATAACGATGAGTATTCATTCGTTAAATACTCCATGTTGCGGCCAAGCTCAACGCGTTTTTGCGTTGCACTGAAAACGTAATTATTTTTATAATTTAAGTGATAAGAACAGGAAATCGCTTGTAAATGTATGATAAGCTGATAATTACAAGGCTAGCATTCACTATTTAGTGAACTAATTATAGATTTAGCGATTCTATGAGGTGGATATATGCAACAAACGAAATGGTGAATCAGTTTGAACCGGTTAAGAAAAATATGCAAACGATTTTGCACACATCAGCTTCCTATTTGCACATATGAAAATTAATAGAAGCGTTATCGAAGTCCATCGCTAAGTATTGACACAGTTTTCTCATCTGGCATTTTAAAGTGTACATACGTAGGTGTGTAAGATGTGTTTTTATACGAAGACAGTTATGTCTTATAACAATATGCAAACATGATGGGCAATGATAGGAGGCAATGGTTTCATTTTAGTTATATGAGCATTTACTAATATACCTACCGACACGATGCACCCATTTACATAAAACAGTTTTTTTGCATAGTTATTCATGCAGCTTTCAGTTATTTATGAGCAACTATAAGGTATGTGTCATCAGTAAATTGGTAAACTGTGGCTTTTAGCCTATTAATGTTACACATATCATTAACATACAATAAATATTCCGTAGGTCCTATGATGGAACCCTGAGCTGTTCCTTTAGTTGTTTGGATCATGTTGCTAAAGGTGTTGGCTACTTTAACTGCCTTGCATATATCTTTATAGTAACTCTTCATTAAATCTAGAAGCGACCCTTGCATGCAAATTCTAGCTAGATCGTGGTATAGAACTTTTTAATTTAGCATATCGAAAGCCCTGCTAAAATTAGTAAATATTCGTAATAGCTAGCTGGTGCTTTTGTTTTTTTTTTTAAATATTGGTCTTAATAGAATTTCCAATTTTAATAGGATTCAAATTCAAAAATTTTTATTCAAAATAGGATGTGACATCACTTATTGAAAGTCAAAAAACTACCACCCATTCCAAAATGAATGCCTCAGACCTGAGAAGAATGGGCGCAACAAACTCAGCGGGCTTTTTTTTTCATCGAATAAATATGTTTACAAAGTAATATTGTACAATTAAACTTATTATTTAATAGCCTGAGGGCGGTCACTCCATTCTCAATCTGTGGTATCATTAAGAAAGTCATTTATGTTAAAGTAATCTTTACCACACAAACGTTTTTTAACAATTCTTTTGAATAACGTTATACTTTTGTTTTGAACATTTTCTGGGATCTTGTTAAATCTTGGTAAAAGCATATACATCGCCCCACAAAAGACTTACTAACTCGACTTAGCCGAGTAGTAGGCATCATAAGTTTATGTCTGTTCCTGGTGTTAACAATAAGCCTATGAACATACATTACATTATCAAGAATATAGTGAGAAGCAACATTTAAGATGTTAATTTCTTTGAATTTTGCTCTCAGTGTTTTTTTAGGACCTAGGTTATAAATAGCGCGAATAGCCCTCTTCTGCAGCACAAATATTGTATTAATATCGGCAGCGTTACCCCATAGCAATATACCATAGGACATAATACTATGGAAATAACTGAAGTATATCGTCGAGCCGTATCTATGTCAGTTAATTGTCTAATCTTTTTAACCGCGTATGCTGCAGAACTAAGTCTGTTCGCCAATCCTTCAATATGGGGGCCCCATTGTAATTTGGAATCTAGAGTTATGCCAAGAAATATAGCAGATTCCACCGGTTCTATCACCTCTCCGTTTAACAAAACATTTGCATTTACATTTTTGACATTTGGTACGGTAAATTTAATGTATTTTTCGGATAAATACCCGTTTTGATACAACAGTTTAATAAATGTGTAAAAACAGGAGTTAAAGTAACTAATGATAGTTTGATAGGTTTATAATTTAGGTGCTAGTTGCTGCGTGCGACGGACGCTATAGAGCAGAAAAAATACTATGCCTGCATGTAGCAAATATAAAACTAAAAAAAATATTCAATGTACATTTTTTACTTTGCTATGATTCTTGATTTGATGATTTTATATGATTGATTAGTCTGAGGCATTAATTTCCGAATGGTTATTTTTGACTTTTAATACATATTTGAATTTGTAATATTTGAATAGACAATGCTGAATTGTAGCCTCGGCCGTTTTAGTAAATATGATTACATTATATACGTTTCTAATAATCACTTAATCTACACAGCACATACAAATTGTTTCTTTAAACAATTGCTCACTGTGTATTTATATTATCTTAAATCAATGTTTATATCTCCAATTAGCACGTAGCTATTTCTACATGAATATTTATCCATAATGCACAGTCATAATACAAATTTGTGTAAATTAATAATTAACTAAGTTATTGAGCACAGTAGCTGCATCAGGCATACAGATACACCGTATATAAATAAAGGTATTCTGTAAGCATTTTATAAGCGATTATGAAAAATAAATATATAATAACTTTTAAGAATCTGAAGCCGAACCTCCGGCAACAGGATCATCCTGCCACCACAAGCAGCGCCCGTTCCCGAGCATGACCCATGAGCCAGCCATCGCCTCCCTCAATCATATTTTAGTTAATGGGACGACCTGTCTCATGTCACACACAAGCAATGACATTTAAGCGAGCATGACATGGCAAACATAAAAATATTAA
>CATIXQ010000012.1:1936982-1973206 GCA_949711755.1 Leptidea juvernica | reverse complement strand
CCCCTTTTCCACTTCCCGACCTCAGATCTCCCGTAATTTATTTTTCCGTTAATTTTTGTTATATTCTCGTCCTTTTCCAATGGGTTTCATCCTACTATTATTTTGTTTCACTTTTTATCATTTTCAAAGGCTTCGGCACTGGTCTATAAGGCATTGAGAATATTTTGACTTTGAGTATTTTTTGTTACATCACTTTATATATTATATTGTAATTGAAATGATTTGTAATACGATAGCTGTAAATTTTGATATGAATTTACCTGTACAGATACAAAATCTTTCACCACAAATGCGTCATGTCATCGAACGCTTATCGCAACAATTATGTAAATGATAAATTCCGACAACACACAACACAGTTTCACAATTACAGATAAAAATCGATCGGATTGTAGAAACATTAACTCCATTCGTATGTTTCTTTATATTTATTGCAAAATTATTGCTCATCTGTGACTCAATAGATTCGCAGAATGATTGATGCGTATTTGAACATGTTCAAATCCGATCAAGAGCGATTATGACTCGTACACCAAGGGTACCGTACCATCGTAGAGACCATTCACATTATTTCATAAAAAAAAACTTCGTTTAACAAAACCGAAAGTATCAAATAACTAAAAATTTCATCTCATACACCTTTACCTTTAATATCTGTTAATAAAATGCTATTATTTATATGTGCTACCTATTGATAGGTTTTAAGTCGGTGCCAAGCGCTAAACAAAATAAAACTTAATATTATAAGCAGCTTACTTACTGTAATTGTTACGGTTGTCTGGCCACGCGTGTCTTTCCGCTTGGGTTGTTTTGTTCCAGACGAAGCTATCACGCTCAAAGTCACGCGTGGCGAGTGTAGGTACTTACTATTTACATTAGGCTTGGCACCGACCTCAAAGAAGTCGGTTTTTTTAAATGATTTTTTTTATTTTTTACTTTTTAGTGTGAGTTAATAATTATAATATAATTATATTATCAACTTGAATGAAAACTCCTAAAAAAAACCGTACACAAAAAACAATTATATCATCGAGGTAAACAAGATTTTCATAAAAAATGCTCATAAAATGAAAACTACTCGGCCAAACTCTGTAAAAATTTTATCGGACTAAATGGCATCTATTCTACATCGAACTAAAGAAAAATTGCGTAAATCAGATCATAAATCTCAGAGTAATCGGTGTACATACATAAAAAAAAATACCGATCAAATTGATAACCTCCTCTTTTTTGAAGTCGGTTAAAAATCGTTGAAGTTAAGGGCAATGAACATGTAATAGTATAAGTACAGAAGTCTCACTCGACAAAATCAATTAAAGAAATAGAGACTCTTGCGGCCATACAATAAGGTCTAATTCAGATCGCACAGCGCTAATAACATACATTTTGCCTCTCTTTCTATCGCGCGACTATTACCTCTTCTGACGACATTAGGGTTGTCATCTTTATCTAAAACTGTACCTACCTAGTATAAGATTTTTTCTATGATATAAATAGGCATGTAATCCTAATTTAAAAACAATATTCTTTCGTTGTCAAACCTATGTAGGTAACTTATTTTAGTTGCAGATAGTAATGTATACGTTGGAAGACCACGACATAGTCAAACCTACTTAGTATAGGAAAGAAACATGTAGCAATCCTAAAGTAATTTATTATAATAATACACACACACTCACGCCTTGTTCCCGTCGGGGTAGGCAGAGACAATAGAATGCCATTTGCTTCTATCCTTACAAACCTCACGCGCTTCCTCTACATTCATTACTCTTTTCATACATGCTCGCCGGTTGCGGGTGCTTCGGACCTCTCCTTTTCTCATAACGTCCCCAATTTGGTCGACGAATGTTCTACGAGGTCTCCCGCGACCGACTTGCCCACACACACTTGCCTTATATATTTGATGCGTCATTCTTTCTTCACTCATTCGCTCCAAATTTATTATAATAATAATCACTTTAAATTAGATTATTTCAGCATCTTTAGAAAGCTTAAACAAATAATTCTGGATCGCAAAGACTCTTAGTATACTTTGGTTATTTTATGTTTCTCCATTTTTAAATGATCGGTCAGACCGGTGAAGTAGGCGACGAACAAAACTCGCGCGTCCGTAACTGCTCACTCGTGAGTCCTTACTGGATAGCCTCTTTGTAGAGGCCGCCGCGCGTACAGTGCTCCCAAATTAATAATGCGCATACAGATCTTCGCCACTTTTCGGCAAAGGTCATATTTCCCGACCGTCGGGAGACGATATCTATATAGAGTGGTAAAATGCATTACTTTTGCATAATTTAGTAGAAATTACAATAATAATAACAAGAGGGGTGTGTAATAGGAGCTCTATATAATTCTACATAGACTGAACACGTGCAGTCGGCACCAATACTTAAAGACGACTGACTGACCGGCTACCACAGCCGAACGCCCGATTTGTTTTCGAATTGTGAACACATGATTTGACTCCTATATCTTTCGCAAAAAGTGCAAAATGCGAGTGCACTGTTTAGGGCTCTTACGATTGAATTATTCGGGTGTTTCCGGGAATACGCCCATTAGCGAAGATCTGTATGCGCATTATTAATTTGGGAGCACTGTACTTACGATTTCGATACCTACACGGGGAGCGTGACAGGCCTGTTAAGGGCTATATTACATAGAGACACCACGGTGGCGCAACCACTCGCGCAAACGTGGTGTCCGTAAGCTACCAAACTAGGCACCTTATAGACACCAGAGTCATGACGCGTGCGAGCTGGTCGCGGTCGTAATTACAATTTCAAACTTCTGTCAAATCACTGCACGTTTCATACTAAACTTAATTTCAATTTTTACTTAGGCAATCCCGACACATGTAACGTAGCATAAATTACATCATATTTGGGTTGTATCGCTTATCATTAAAACATTTGATAAACGATGCCCCACATTAGACATGGAGCGATCGCTATGTATTGCGTAGAAGCGGCACTTCATAGGGAGTGCTCCAGGGAACTGTTTCATGTTAAATACAACCAATGAAATAGTATGATACAAACGGTCTATTTGACCAACTAACGCCATGTTGTCAAAGTGCGCGCGCATCGTAATAATTAGAGATGAAACGGATATCCGGTAACTATCCGGCCGAATACCGGATAACTACCTACTATTCGGCCGGATAGGCATCAGGCCGAATTAAAAAACATCTGTATAAAAAAATATATTTTAAGTAATTATTTGCTTTATTTAGTTAGTTTTAGTATCACTTAAGAAATATAATTAGTTTTAGTTGTAATATTTTAATCACACCATAGTAAATGAATGTAATAGAAAAAAAAATATTAATTTGTACTCATACTGCACCATAGGCAAATTATGGTGGATAATTTAATTTAATATAAGATAAATCACGTATAAATTATCTTAGGGTCAGTTCGTACAGTTCCGCAACGCTTCTTTCATAGTCTTCAATGTAAACGCAGCCTTAGCTACAGTGCATCCGTTATATTCAGCCACAACAGGTTTTTGTTTGAACTGTTTATTTTGCCGACCAAGTTCTCGGAAGGGCATTTGTTGCGCACATGTTTATAGAGGAAACAGAGAATGCTACTTTAAAATTTACACTCATTTGGATGTTGACTTCTTATAGCCCAAACACATGGTCGGATTTGGTACGGCCGCACCATCTATCCATTTGGGTTAAATTTTGCATTTTGACATTAAGGCGAAGAGTAAGCAGAAAACACGCAAACATGGTGACAAGTTTTGTGGTGAAAGTATAGCATTTCGAGCTATGAACACTACTTAATCCTGTTACACATATCCTTAAGTCTTATTGAATATAATAAAAGAAAATATTGGCTTTGTTACATAGATGGCGGGCCGGCAGCCGTGAACTCATATCGCTCAAGGTCGCTGGCATTTAGTGTCGCCTTAAGTCTGATGTTGGAATTTAAACTTAACAACTCTCAACACTCCCCGTGAGACATGAATAGAAATGCAAGATCAAATATCAAATTCAAATATTTTTAATCAAAATAGGTTTTTCATTTATTGAAAGTCAAAACTACGACCCATTCCAAAAAGTATGCCTCAGACCTGAGAAGAATGGGCGCAAGAAACTCAGAGGGCTTCTTTTTTATCATAAATATATAGTATCAATGTAATATCGTACAATAAAACTAAATATTTAATAGCCGTAGGCGGTCGCTCCTGTCATCTGTGGTATCATTAAGAAAGTCATTTATGTTATAGTAACCTTTACCACACAAACGTTTTTTAACAATTCTTTTGAATTTCGCAATACATCTACGCAAAACCAAGGAATCAAGTAAATTGGAGATGACTTCATTATGGATAATTCGAGTCGCGTTGTATACCACACAAAAGCGAGAAACCACCATACTGTGAAATTATTAAGATTAGAACAAAGCCTTAAAAATGAGGCCGAAATGTGCAATCCGCACTTCAACCCTCTTCTTGTAAATGATGTATCACTCACTGCCCCATTAGGAAGTTATTACATTACAGTGAAAGCTCTTTATTCAGGGGGTATTCCGAAAATATACAGAAACCGTGATTAAGGAATGGTAATTTATATGGGTTTATAGGGGGGTACGTTCCTAGCTGATAAAATAAAGAACAAAAAAAAATAGAAAAAAATTAATTTAATTGAAGTTTTTGACCATATTGATCAATAATTATTATCGTCGGTCTAAGGTTATGGTTTCAAGAAATTTGTATTTTTTTCTCGTTTGGCCGTTTTTAAAAAGTCATTCAATTAGTTGTTATAAGGACTATTTTACTGTTTTATTAGTCCATTTGACGGCGCATTTATAAAGGTTGTTTGTTGGATACCTATCGGAATCCTTTTTATTTAATATGTATGATCCTGTTGCCGGAGACTCGGGTTCAGATTCTTAAAAGTTATTGTGTGTATATATATGTATGGATATATAAATATTTATTTATTTATAATCGCTTATAAAATGCTCACAGAATACCTTTATTTATTTATGGTGTATGTGGATGATGCAGCTACTGTACTCAATAACTTTTGTATTAATTTACATTTCCTTTTTGACTTACTCGTGTAAGACATTGACTATTTGACGTTTGAGTGTGTCTGTTGCATCATTTTACATATTATATTGTAATTTGAAATGATTTGTAAATCGATGTACTTAAATGTAAATCTTTATATAAAAGAGTGGCAATGAGTTTCTTGCTACTTCTTCTCATTAGCTCAACCCTATACGAAGTAGCGGTAGATTCAATAAGAAAAAAAATTTTTTTTTTGACATTCATAAGTGTCATTTCCGTGACCTACGTGAATAAACTGATTTTGATGTGATTTGATATACCGATGAACCGGTTGGATCCGCGAATAAAGAAACCTTTATCCGCGAATATAGGAATTCGCTAATCTATCGCACGTCGCATTACAATAAGCCGCGGAGTACTATAGAATTATTAGTAGGGGTGAAGTTGTATCATTAATTTCATCTGCTTTCAAGTTAGTTTGGCCGCGCGGTCTAATTCGCCATATTAAGGTTTTGGTTCCCGAGAGAGAGAAAGTAGGGTTCGAACCCCACGACTGAATACATTTTTTTTTCTTGCTGATATTGTCATTTCAACAATACTTAATCCGTGAATATGAAGTTTTTACTACATAGTACGCTTTGGCTTTTTTTTATGGAATAGGAGGACAAACGAGCGTACGGGTCACCTGGTGTTAAGTGATCACCGCCGCCCACAATCTCTTGCAACACCAGAGGAATCACAGGAGCGTTGCCGGCCTTTAAGGAAGGTGTACGCGCTTTTTTTGAAGGTACCCATGTCGTATCGTCCCGGAAACACCGCACAACGAAGCTCATTCCACAGCTTTGTAGTACGACGAAGAAAGCTCCTTGAAAACCGCACTGTGGAGGACCGCCACACATCCAGATGGTGGGGATGATATCCTAACTTGTGGCGTGTCGTGCGAAGGTGGAATTCGGCGGCAGGAATCAGTTGAAACAGCTCTTCGGAACACTCCCCGTGATAAATTCGGTATGATAAATGCTCTATAGCAATAATAATGTGAAACAAATCAATTTAAGAACAAAAAGAAAAACAAATTGCAAAGGAGATTGTTACATTGACGTTACAAATTAAGAGCCTACATTTGAAAAAAATATTGTTTATTTTTGAACTGAAAACTTCTTTAGCCGCGTTGGGCACTTTTGTAGGCGAAAATCTTATGGGTTCGCGTCACCGACATGCTCATGACTGGCGTACGCGAAAAGTAAATAATAAAAAAAATATATGAATATATAATATATAGTTGGACACTTTTTGGATGGGTGAAATTTCGTGAGTTCGCGTCACCGAAATGCTTATAGCAGTATATCTGTAGCTATACAGCTGACGTATTGTGCAACATTAGTGTTGTGTATATCTTATAAGTAAAATTGGATGGATTTTGTAACAATTTCAATTGTATTTATTGTTGACATTGTGTTTTTGTATGATAAATATACTTATTATTGAAAATAAGTTTTAAAATTAAATTATTTAGTTCAATTTTAATTGTATTTGAAATTTCAAGTTGTGTCTTCTATCGGCAGTGTCTGTCACACAACTGCCAATTTCTTTTTACTATTTCTCATTATATGTATTCTGCATTCTCCTTATAGACAAAGTTCGTTACAGAGAATAAAATGTTTAACAGAGATATAGGCAAATAGGCAAAAAAGATAGGCAGATACGACTAAACCATACGATCAGACAAAAACTCCATGTTTATCCATCCTACTACTCAGCTAAGTCGAGTTAGTAAGTCTTTTGTGGGGCGATGTATATGCTTTTACAACAAGATACCAGAAAATGTTCAAAACAAAAGTATTACGTTATTCAAAAGAATTGTTAAACAACGTTTGTGTGGTAAAGGTTACTATAACATAAAAGACTTTCTTAATGACACCACAGATTGGGAATGGAGTGACCTCCCGCAGGCTATTAAATAATAAGTTTAATTGTACAATATTACTTTGTAAACATATTTATTCGATGAAAAAAAAGCCCGCTGAGTTTGTTGCGCCCATTCTTCTCAGGTCTGAGGCATTCATTTTGGAATGGGTGGTGGTTTTTAGACTTTCAATAAGTGATGTCACAATTTGAGTTTTTCCAGAGCTATATTGGAATGATGCGAGCAGATTATTTGATGATTTTAACGATTTTAGAAAGTACAAGGCGGGCATCGGCAAATATAGTGTCTGGTCCATTGCCTCTTCTGCCACTGCCCTTCAGCCAAATGCGCTCATGGATTCGCTCTCTCACCAACGACCTACATAACACCCGATGGATGAATGTCTCAAGGTGTAGACAGTCGAAGGTGGTGATACCTGCACTATCGCCCAAACTGACACGTAGACTTATCAGCCTCAACAGACATGACATCCGTATAATGGTGGGCACCCTAACGGGTCACACATCACTAACCAAATACCTTTTCACAATCGGCGTAACGGACAGTCTTAAGTGCAGAGGTTGTCTGACCGAAGACGAAACGGTCGCTCACGTAATCCTGGAATGTGCGAGGGTGGCCAACCAACGGGCAAAAACCTTAACCAATACGAGGTCGCTCCAAGAAGTCTGTGACCACCCCAGGAATGTTCTGAACTTCTGGAAGGAGCTGGGCTGGTTGGAGTAACCGGCCATTACTGCACGCAAAATGGACCCATGCTAGTGGTTTAATTGCGGAAACAGGAGCCCCTATACCATACCATACCATACCAAGTCTAGATTTAGTGCAATACAGAATAAAAATATAATTCCTAATGACAGTTTTTTTTAAACAGAAGGCAATCAATTCTTAGCGTTACACAAAAATAGACGACAGAGTTAGCTTTTAGGGTGAATTCACTCATTGTAATGTGCTATTTTGTTTTAATACATTTGTCCAGGGGAACAATTAGTCTCAAAATGCACTGTAACGAAAATATGACTTTTAGGTTTATTTATAAACAGCAATATTAAATAATACAAAATCGATTCAACTTAACACTTTTTTTACTAGTATGTTAATAGAAACCTAACTAATATATTCATTTTATGTAAATTGTACATGTATTGCTAAATATACAGTACTTTTTCAGTCAATTTTATGAATCTATTTATTTTATACAATTATTTTAAAAACATTATAGAACCTCGCGCGCCGTTTTGCCAGGAAGGCAAAATAGAATAAGCCCTCTTAGGCCCGGTATCCACCAAAGTGGAGAGGAGATGTATTTTGATAACCAATCAGATTTCGTTATTTACACATCTCTTCTCCGCTCTGGTGGAAACAGGCCTTAAGCCTGTTTACCACAAGCTAACACACACCTAGACAACAACATAGCGACAAGTTAGAATTTGTTATGCTATAATCTAGCTGTCAGGTTGTCTATAAGTTCAACGCTGGTATGTTCTAACGGCCATTTTCAATAACCTAACTATCCTTAGTTTAACTTAGACAAATCTATCCTTTTAAGCTTACTTACATTCCAATAACCTATCGACATAAAGCATTGGACTATAATTATATTGGACAAAACTATGGATAGATAAGATCTTGTCATTAAACAGTGACTACAGGTATGGTATTGAAAACGGCTATAAGTCTAGTATAAACTACAATATACAAATGATTTAAGTCTTCTATAGTGTTAATTCCGCCAATATTTGTTTTTAAAACAATTCGACACATGTTTCGCCTCTACACGAGGCATCCTCAGGACGTGTTGTCTTGCCAAAATCTGGCATGTGACTCTTAACAAATATTGGCGGAATTAACACTAAAGAAGACTTAAATCATTTGTATAATTATGGATTTCTGCAAAGTAATGTCTAATTCGATAAATTTTCTTAAACTACAATAGTTAGACAGCTGATACTTTACAGTCAAACACAGTTCCTATAGTTACCCAATTTGGTATGGTCCTGCAAAAATGTCTATATGCTGGTATATTCTAAGTCTTACATGAACTACCTACAATAGTTAGACAGCTGATACTTTACAGTCAAACACAGTTAATATTAGTTACTCATTGGGTATGGCCCTGCAAAAATGTCTATACGATGGTATATTCCAAGTAATGTATGAACTGCAATAGGTAGACAGCTGGTACTTTACAGTCAAACACAGTCCCTATTAGTTTAGAAGAAAAAGAAAAATTTAGAAGAAAAGTAAAAATACTTACATATATGAATTTTATGGTTGTGTCTGACTTCCCTGGGCTCTGATACTGCTAGCTCTTGATAATCTCTTCCCAATGGTCTGCACATGAAATCCAATGCTCAGCAACATATTATGGTCAAGAATTTTCCTTCCATCAAATAGGTATGCCGGTTTCATCATAACATGGTATATCTTTCTGTAATCAAGCTCTTTAAATTCATCCCACTCTGTGCAAAGAACAATAGCATGGGCTCCAGATACAGCAGAATAAGCCGAGTTATGAATGTGTATATTTTTCTTCACCAATTCTGGCTCATTGGTAATTTGGGGATGCATTAGTTCATAATAAATCTGATCAACTTCAACCTTTGGGTCGTATATGTGTAACTTCGCACCTTCGTCTAACAATGTTTTACAAACGTAAATTGCTGGAGATTCTCGGGTATCCCCTGTGTTTTTCTTAAAAGAGAAACCTAATATGGCTATATTTTTGTCCGAAACAGTGTTAAATAATGACTCAATCACCTTTCTAGTGAATCTTGTTTTCTGATAATCATTTAAGTTTACCACTTGCTGCCAATAAGCTGCTACTTCCGGAAGGTTCAGACACTCACTTAGATATATTAAGTTAAGAATATCTTTTTGAAAACAACTGCCTCCAAAACCAATGGAGGCTTCTAGGAATTTAGGGCCTATACGTGAGTCTCTGCCTACAGCTCTGGCTACTTCAGAGACATCTGCACCGGTGGCCTCACACACCGCTGATAAAGAGTTAATACTGGATATTCTTTGAGCTAGAAATGCATTAGCAGCCAACTTGGAGAGCTCGGAGCTCCAAGTATTAGTTGTTAAGATGTTTTTAGCTGGTATCCAGTGTTCATAAACCCAGCACAGCTCTTGAATAGCCTTCTGACCTTCAGGAGTATCTTCCCCGCCTATCAATACTCTCTCTGCCTCAACAAGATCAACAATTGCTGTTCCCTCAGCTAAAAACTCAGGGTTTGAGAGTATTTGATACTCAACACCAGGTTTCGTGTTTGCCCTCAGTATTTTCATTATTATCTCCGCAGCCTTAACAGGCACAGTACTCTTTTCAACTACAATTTTATTACTGGTGGCCAAGTCTGCAATCATTCTTGCAGCACCTTCAATGTACTTAAGATCGGCTGCACGGCCTTTTCCATTGCCTATAGTCTTAGTTGGCGTATTTACTGAAATAAAAATTAAATCAGCTTCTTGAATACTTCTAGCTATATCTGTAGAAAAAAATAGATTTCTTCCTCGACATTGGTTCACAACGTCATCTAGGCCTGGCTCATAAATTGGCAATTTCTCAGAATTCCACTGGTTTATCCGTTCGATGCTTTTGTCACACACAGTAACTTTTATGTTAGGGCATTTGAGAGCTATAACACTGCATGTAGGACCCCCTACATATCCAGCACCCAAGCAGCAAATTTTCTCAATAACCATTTTAAACGTATGCACTCACGAATACTTAAAATATGTATAATAAAAGGTATATAAATTGTTCATTAAAACTTAACGTACTGTTAAATTTGATCGATAGCTCGCGGCTATTAACGGCAACCGACTGCTATGTGTTCATTTTAAATCATTATTTAAATGTGGTGCTTTATGCTATAACTGATGAGTGATGGGATTCCACATTCAACACTGATAGCGGATAGCCCCCACTCCAAACAGAAATAAACCGCTAAGTTCAACCCACTCTGCCCCACTCGCAGCTGAAGCTGAACAAATTTTGTGATTAGTACAATGTCAATGACATTTTGACATGACTAAACTCATAGTTCGATACCATAGATTTTTTTTTTGGTTCTGTTCGTCCATCTGGACAGGCAGATACCATAGATAATATAAAATAAACAAAAATCGAAATCATACATCTTGTCCATACTATGTCATTTCAGGTAGTATTCAATATATTTTGTCTGGTCGGGTGGCTAATGCGCCACAAAACGCGTGAGTCGATGGCCAGTCTTATGCTGCCGCGCGTTACCTACGCCAAGTCAACGGGCTCGGGTTACAAAATAAAATTTATTGCTTTTGAAGTGTTTCGGCTTGTTTATATAAACGCACGTCAATGCTTTTATTATTAAACAAGCTAGTGCTTTGTTAGATTACATAAACAATAGATACTGCGTAATTTAAACAAATTTCGTTTAAAGTAGGGCTGTCATGCATTTTTTGTGATTTTTTTAGATTTACCTACAGATTACATTTCGATTATTACTTGAATGTAGTAATTTTTTATAACTAAAACATACTTCAAAGTTACTAATTAGTCATAAAATAGTTACTAATACATCATAGATAATACAAAAAAGAGTTTTTAAATCGACTGCTACAGATAATTTTTACGGATGACCGCATTTTGACGGCTTGTCGTATTTTACACAGATAAAGTTTTAAAATTAAATATTCTTACTTAGTCTGTTAAATTACATTTCTTATGGTATATCGTGTAGCTTATCTTACTCTGTGTATATTTAATCGATAAGCGACGCCTGGTTGGCACTCAACGGTAGTTTTGATAGCAGACGTCAGACTTCTGATTGGCACCTCGGGAGCTCAAGAAAGTTAGCCCCCCAGATTTTTTATTTTTATTTTTATTACATCGTTAGTTCGCCATTTGTTCTTGATTGTTCTCTATAAACATTTGTTGGTACTCATTTTTTTTTAATTTGCAATTCATTTAAATTGGTTAGGTTAGGTTATGTTAGAACAGTTAAAACAACGCACGAGCTGAGCGTAGCGTGCCGCGGCAGCGGCCGGCGAGTGCCAGAACCAAAACTGTAGGCGTTTCCCTACATTTTTAAATAATTGTTTTTAAATAAACAACAAAAGAACAAACAATTATTTATAGCGAACAATTAATAACAAACTACGAACTAACGATATGCGATATTGAAAATTCAAAAATAGAAAAATTTTTTTTTGGGGGGCTAAATTGGATGAGGCTACCTCGGGGATTATAAAAGGAAATGTAGAAAAGTCTGGTTCAAAAAACAGAAGGTTAGGTAGGTTTGCGTATTGTTGATTGTTCGATTGGTGTCGTTATTTTTATTGTTTGTTGTTGTTGATTGTTGTCGGTTGATTCTGACTCACCGTTTATAGTCGTGTTCTTAACTTCCTAGTCTATTAATGTGCTCTCTACTACTAAACAAAACTGCTACTGCTACTACTAAACTGCTACTAAACAAAACTGATATTAGCTAAATAGATTATCAATAAAAACAAAAAAAATCTTATAGCATTCTTTATATGTAAAGAGTGCTATAAGATTTACGGGTAGTCTCTGACTTTTGTTGTATCATTAATTATCTTGGGGGCCGCCACATACGTTAGAAACCTGCCTGTCTGCGACTACTCTCACTTCACGGAGTAACCGGATCCCATCAGCGGGATCCTCCGGTGAAATGTGGTTTGGGGGGAAGTTGCGAGAGGCGTGAAACAGTGTCGGTGAGATTTCCCCAGCTTCATGTTGCACGCATAACTTGCCAACATGGAGCACGAATTCAAAGGACCATCTGAGGGCAAAACAACAACACCCGCCACCCGCGTTCCGCAAGCGCCCAGCGCCGCGACTGCGACCGCGTTCCACGCGCCCACTGATGCCACGCCATATATCCACGTACCGTGCGCGATCGTAAGGAGCCGCGCTTCATCCAAGACGCGAGCCGAGCGATCTCGCTCGAAATCATACTCGCGACCGAAAACGCCGGTCGCTGCACATGCCACTACAACCACTGAAGTTGGCTTGCCCTGGGTCGACAACAGTCCAGCCACCTGCGAGCGCCCAGAGGAGGAGTCCCCGCATACATCAGCGCACAACAGTATGGTGTTATTAGCTTCCCTACTCACCTCTGGAAATCTGACGACATCTCTGTACGAATACCTAAAGCTGTCTGGGCCTGTACTCGAGTTCTTCGAATACCAGCAGATTATTGCCCAACCGCTGACCATGCAGGAATGCACGAAAATACTCCATTTGCAAGGCCCAAGTATGCCTATTGCGCCTGAGCCCGCGACCAGAGCGTCACGCCGGCCACGCCCCTCACCGAGCCCGGAGGTAGTGGAATCGAGTAAGAGGCATTGTGTAATACCTCCTCCGATTGCGCTTCTATCCGAGAGCCAGCAGGGGTACGCCGCAACACCAAGGGCACAGAGAGACCCCCGCACATTCCGCAGCCAACGTAGCATTGACGTAGAAGCTACGGCTACGCTTGCGCCTGCTGTCCCGGTGACATACGCTACCGTCGTCACAACACCGCCGGCGTCTTCAAGTGTGGTGAGCCCACAGCAACCGTCGACAGCCGGGTCAACAGATACCACCACATAGACCTCCGCCGCGCCATCCAGAAAAGCGCCTCAGCCGGCAAAAAAATTCCCGCCGCTCATTTGTGAGACCCTCCCAAACTGGGTGCACCACTTCCGTGCACTCAAATAAAAGTTGCGTAGGGCTCCTAACGCCCGCCCCTTTGGGGAAGGGTACAGATTCACCCCGGCAGATGAAAATGAATACAGAACCATCCAGAGATACCTAAGCGAACTGGAGAAAAGTAATAGGATCTCTTGGTTCAGCTATTCGCTGCCGGCGGAGAAAATCGCGACGTTCACGATACGAGAGCTACGTGCGACAATTGAGCCCAATGAAATTTAAGAGGAGTTACGCGGGCTCGGCTTCGAACCAGAATATGTGAGGAAGATATGGACACCGGACCTGAGCTGAGGGAACAGGCACTCCCTCAGCTCCAAAAAGATGACCACAAAGGGGGGCATCCACTACCCCAACAAATATACCATAAATTGAAGAAGACGACCGCAGAGAGCAACGACTCCCACCCCAATGACCCGCCCATTTCAACGGGCGGCGAGTGATCCCTGCTGCAGGGGACGAAAATACCCCATTCCCCCCACCGCGCCCATGTGCCCACGACGTAGAAAAGTCTTTGTCATGAGGCTAAACCGATTGGCACGTACGTGCAATGGCATACAGTACTTTTTCAACGAACATAAACTAATAAAAATATAATTAATTAGGTGCGAATTAAAGTTATAGATGGTGCGCGAATGTGAAATTAAAGGCTTTTAACTTGCATAAAACAATGATTTTTTTCATAATCATACTATATATTTTTATAACCAATGCCGTGAAACTATTAAAAAGTTTTTAGTACGGTTGATTTGTTTGGAAAAGATCGTTAAAACACGACCGGTAAGAGTGAATTCTATTGTGTTAAAACATTTGAGGGTTTATATTGATTAGAACGAAATGGATGTAAAAAAGGATTTTAATAACAGCCAACCTCATTGCTATCTACAAAGGATTAGTTTCGACAAATGCCTAATAAACACATATATTTATATAAGTGTATTAACTATGTCTGCTACTAATGAGCTCACACATGAAATTACGTTACGGTACGCATTGAGCGCTTGACCACGGGCTAAGGCTAGACTGAACAAAAACTGACATATTGTACTTCTATTCTATTCTATTCTTCCTATTGTGGCTTCTGTGGAAGACATACCACAGATTTGCCAGTATCACGTTAAAGTAGACTACCAAGCTATGAGTATGTAATAGGTGTCTTCAAGTTTAACGGTTTACGGTAATGATCGGTGTTAAGATTATATAAAGTTTTATTTTTATCTTATAATATCTGAAACAAATAATATACATGCTATTACACTATAAAGGACATACACAGATAGAATTACTTAAATTATTAATTAATATAAGTACTTGATGATATTTACAACTTACTCTTATTTATTTTAATATATTTACACAAAATATTTACAAAAGGAGTGTAAACTAGGGAGAGGAGACATTTAATGGAGGTTGGACGGGGGACTTCAGCGGGTATATAATTGTACAGAGAAGATTGCATTAAGGCACAACTGAAGAACAAATGATCCATGTTTCCCTCATCAAAGCCACAATCACATAGGGAATGATCTTGTAGCTGTACCTACAACCAATAATATCAATTAATACAAATGTCTAATATCTAACTTGTAACGTAGCATTATAGATCGTAGAAATAGTAATCGTGCATAATAACTGTAATAAGCGTATGCCGAAAGATTCGTTCTGACAAGAACATTTTATTTTATATAACGTAATATTAGCTCTGATAAGAACTTTTTATTTTATATAACGTAATATTAGTTCTGATAAGAACCATTTCATAATGCTGTACATCAACTCATGGAATCATACATATCACCAGTAATCAGCTCAGTGAAGTTTCAAGCATCGTACTTTCTCTCGACGATCGCAGATATACTCACTTGGTCAGTCATATGCTCCGCGTTATACAACCGCACAGCAAGGCCGAGCGGACTCGACTGACTAGTGAAGCGTCGGGGGTCGATCGCTATCCATGCAATTTTAATCAATGAGCAATAGCGTAGGTGCGGAATGCTCATTGACATCGTATGATCGAGCTTCAACGCGAGTTTACACAAACTGCGATAGCATTAGTTTTAGAGCGACATAGAACATATAATATTATTCTCAAATCTTATTGAATGCAACGTTTTACTATTGGTTAAACTGTAAGCTTTAGTATTGGTGTGTATTTTCTGAACTTGTAAATATTTTTTTAAGTAACGATTGTAATTGGGTAACTAGTTTTAAGGATTTTGTATATATATCATGTAACTTTTTAATAAATCATATATCTTCCACATATTCCTCACAGTCAAGCAGTTGTTTTATTTAATCGCCAAACGCTCAGACTCTAAAATCTCTTATTCTAAGTTTAGCTAGAAAAACTGGAGTGCAGGCGTGGTTTAAACGTAAGCGGCATATAGTCGAGATTATTGTTTTACTATGTATTCTACATTTTGAGAACCAAGGCTTTTGAGAAATTTCTGGTTGGAGTTCTCCATAAAATTTTCCTTTTGCAGTTTTAGGTAAAATTTATTTCAAAGTTTTAATTTGTTCAATGTATTTTGGGAACCTACTAGAATCACTTCTACAACAGCAACCTGTTTAGATAATATTTTTACAGATGTTACTATTACTAGTAAATTCATAATTAATAATCTTCAGTCCGACCATAGTAGGCAACTTATAAAAGTAAATACAAGATTGGACAATGTCAGACCAAAAAAGGTGACGATTATACCAGTTACGGGTAGCCGTCTTGAGAGGTTTAGAAATAATTTGGTAAATACAATACCATTTTTACACTGTGGCGAAACTGCTAATTTTCACTACAACTTAGTCTTCAATTCCTTCTGTGAGGAATTTGACAGGATTTTTACTCCAGTAACGGTGACAGTAAACAACAAACATAGTTTTAATGATTGGGCAACAATGGGTATCCACAAAAGTCGTAAACGCTTATATGACTTTTATTATGAGAAACATTACAATAATAGTGAAGAATTTAAAATATATGTAAAAAAATACTCCAAGCTCTTTAAAATAGTTTGTCATGAAGCGAAAACACGTTTCATTGCAGATAAAATTAAAAACAGTAATAATAAAGTAAAAGCGATTTGGAGTGTAATTAACAATGAAACTGGTAGATCGAATTGCCGTAACACCTCTATCTGTTTAAATATTAATAATCGCGTTATAAATTCGGAAATAGAAATTGCAAATGAATTTGATAAATACTTCTCCGAAATCCCGATTGTCACGACCAAATACCTTAACTCTTCGCCAAAAGCAGAATAAGATATGCTTTAATTACACGTACCAGTATCTTCTACTGACTTGAAATTTAAGTATGTTACAGGTAGCGATATAATAAAAATCTTCAAATTAATTAACCTAAAAAATACAAAAGACCTATGGGGCCATTCGACTAATATTGTTAAATACATACTTGACATTATAGCACCTGAATTAGCAATAATTTTTAATGAATGCATAGATGAGGGTGTGTTCCCTGACCTCATGAAATACAGCAAAGTTATACCTTTGTTTAAATCGGGCAGTTCTTTTGACCCTGCTAATTTCAGACCTATTTCAGTGCTGCCTGTTTTTAGTAAAATTTTTGAAAAACTTTTGCTTCAACAGCTACAAATGCATTTTTGTAAATTAATGAACAAAAATCAGTTTGGTTTCACTAGGGGCTTATCAACAATTAATGCGGGTACTAGACTCATTGAGCACATCTTTGACGCCTGGGAAGAGTCACAGGATGCATTGGGCATTTTTTGTGATTTGTCAAAAGCATTTGACTGCGTCCACCATGAAACTTTACTCCTAAAACTAAAGCATTATGGAGTGAAAAATAGAGCCCTAAATCTGTTAAAATCATATTTAAGCGAAAGAGTTCAGATAGTCGATGTAAATGGCAAACGGTCTTCGGGTAAACCTGTGGGAATAGGTGTTCCACAGGGTTCTATTCTCGGTCTTTTCTTGTTTCTTATATATATTAACGATCTACCGTTTGTGGTAGATGATAGCCATGAGATTGTATTGTTTGCTGATGATACTTCACTTATTTTTAAAGTGAAGCGACGTGCGGATATTGATGACGAGGTAAACAATGCACTCTCAAGGATAGTGCGTTGGTTTGAGACGAATAATCTGCACTTAAACAGTAAAAAAACCAACGTACTTATAAATGACCAGAGATTGGAACTTGTGGACACTATGGTCTTCTTGGGTATCACGTTAGATAAAAAGCTTCAGTGGGGTCCACATATTACCCATCTAGCAGATAGACTCAGCTCTGCGGCATATGCAGTTAGAAAGATTAGAGAGTACACGAATGTTGCGACCGCTAGATTAGTGTACTTTAGTTATTTTCACAGCATCATGACGTACGGTATATTACTATGGGGTCATGCTGCTGACATTGATATAGTGTTTGCAATGCAAAAGAGAGCTGTTCGTGCTATATATCAGCTTGGTTATAGACAGTCTCTCAAAGAAAAATTTAAAGAAATAAATATTATGACTGTTTATTGTCAGTACATTTATGAAAATTTAATATATGTTCACAAAAATCGTCACCTTTTTGCTCTTAATAGTGATTTTCATTATTATAACACTAGAAATAAGGGATTGCTTGTATTTAATTCTAGTAGGCTTCATAAGATACATAATAGCTTTAAGGGTAAATGTATACACTTCTACAATAAAGTCCCAGCCACTGTTCAGGCATTATCTATAAATAAATTTAAATGTTTTATAAAAAAATGGCTCTGTCGTAAATCCTATTACTCCACTGCTGAATATCTAAATGATCGGACAGCCTGGGACTAGATTGTGATTATTTTATATCGACTGTACAATATTGTTTATTTTTATTGAAAAGAGCGCAAAAAAAAGAATGCTGGCAGAGTTTCTTGCGCCGCTTCTTCTCTCTCAGAGCGCCATTTGTTTCCGAAGCGGCAGTAGTATCTAGTAGTATAAGAAATGACATCAAAAAGAATTCTAAAGGAATCAATTTTGAGAAAATAAATGCCTTTTATGCCTTTAGAAACTTGCCAAATGTTTGACCAACTCTCATACATCTTGGGTTTCAGAGTAGAGCACAAGTCATGAGTGAATATTTCAGAATACTGAAAGGAACCTGAATGAGCAGTTGATCTAGCACAGGCATCTGCATTTTCATTACCAGAGATGCCCATGTGACCTGGAATCCATGCTAAAACTATGTTAATTTTGAGTTCATAGCACTCTTTCAAAGTTTCTCTTATTTTGAGAATAATGGGAAACTGACTTTTGGACTTAAAAAGTTTTTTAGAGTCTGAAAGGATAATAAAATTGTTCATATTGTGAGACTAGCACTAGAAATAGAATAGCTTCGAGTATGGCGATTGATTCCCCTGTAAACACAGAAGTGGTAGGTGGGCAGCTATAACTCAGTATAATTCTTGTTAAGGGAATCCATACTGCAGCACCAACCGGACTCATGTCTGTTTTTGAAGCATTCATGTAGATTTTATACCATGTCGAAAATCTGAGTCCATTATATGAGAAAAAGTTTTATTTGCTTCTATAGAAAACTTATCAATACCTAAGTCTAAAATTACTGAGGGTTGGAAAGTAAGAGCATTGAAAGGTTTTGAAAATAAAGGCAATAGAATATTGAAAGAGATGGTTAGAGAGCTGAGAAAATAAAAGGTAACTATTTATAACACAAGGTCTTTTGTCTTCAGGTACAATACTATCATCATTGTATAAAGCTAACTGTTCTAATTTTTGGAGTAAGGGATGAGCTCAGCAGCCAGCTAGTTTAAAGAAAAATTTATTGGCAAGGAATTGTCTACGTAATGGGAAGGGAGGATCCGCACAATCTACTTGCATTGCATTAATAGGGCTGGATTTCATAGCTCCCAATACTATGCGTAAACATTTAGCCTGAATTCTGTCGAATTTATTCAGACCTGCTTTGTTTCCGGGGATTAAAAAAATTGTGCCATAATCTAAATGTGTGGAAATTATGGCATTGTATTTGAGTTAAGAGGGAGCTCCCCACCAGACACCCGACAATACCTGATAATTTGTGATCTAACCAAATACCTAGAAACTTAACATTATGAACAACTGGTAGTTCAACATTATAGATTTTAATTTTAATAGGAGGAAGAATTCTTTTATTTGTGAATAAAACTACTTTGCTTTTAGATGTTGATAGAGATAGTCCATGCTGCATTAAATATTCAGCAAGATTAGATGAATCTTGTATAGACTTGACAGAAGAATACAGGACAATGTCATCTGCATATTGCAATATCTGACAGAAAGGTGTTACGGTACTATTGAGGTTGTGGGAATACAGATTATATAGAAGGGGACTAAGGACTGAGCCTTGAGGTAAACCTTTCCAAACTGACTTAGGAGGGAGGTAAGAGCATGGACCTTTAATAGTGATGGTTCTCTCCTTTCACATGTTACATATGAAACGATCTAACATCACGGGGATACTCAGCTGGTTGAGTTTACTCCTGAGTAGAGGAAGTGAAACGTATCAATGAAGATATAACTATCATATGCAGATTCTATGTCAAGGAAAACTCCCACAAGATGTTCTTTTCTGAGGAGTGCTATTCTAATGTCAGTTGTAAGGATACCTAGGCTATCTAGGGAACTCTTGCCCTGAAACCATTCTGGGAGTTGAAAAGGAGATTATTGTTTTCAACAAACCACTCAAGTCTGTGTTTAATCATGATTTCAGAAACTTTTGCAAGAGCAGAAGAGAGGGCAATTGGCCTATAGCTGGTGGCTTCAGATGGATTCTGACCTGGTTTAAATAATGGAATGATTACCTGATTTTTCCAAGGTGGAGGGATGGAGCCAAGATCAAAAAGGTTATTGATTAGGCCAAGATAATATTCCTTGGATGAAGTTGATGAATTTTTAATGAAAGAATAGGGGATTCCATCTGCCATAGGGGCAGAGTCAACTAGGATATCCAGAGCAAGAAGAAGTTCAGAGAATGAGAAGGGAGACTCTAAACTGTGGGTTGAGGCAAGAGGGAGGGGGGGAAATAGTCGATATTTGGGACTGAAGGGGGGGACATCCTATCTGAAAAGGAATCAAGCCATACAGAAGAATCCTCATTCAAATAATACATTTGATCACAAAATGAGCCTCTAAATTTTTTAATTTGTTTCTAGACATTTGAGGATGGAGTGCTAAGTTTTAAATTCTGGCAAAAATTAATCCAACCTTCTCTTTTCTCAATAAATGGGCAGCCTTGGCCGCTACTTTTTTAGCTTTTTAGCATTAAAGTCTCCCATTATAATAATAGGAGGGGGAATAGAAGATAACAAAAGGAGAATATCTGCAATCATAGTTGAGTGGGGATGAGGCACATATATTGAGACCAAGGAGATGTTCATTACCTTTGCTGCAACAATATTTATACCAGGATCGGGATTAGGAACGATGAATTATGAATGAAGATTAGGAAGAATGATATTCATAGAACGTCATTGGATAAAACACTCCCTGTGAAACCTTACTGTTACTATGATTTTTTTTGTCTTAATATCACGAAAGCATTTTTGCGCGCCTACATGTTATCGTTGGTCGAGTGACAGCCATTCTAAACACATATAATATGAAGCCACGCGTTCATTAGTATTCCTATATTTCTCTTGCAGTTTTTAAGCCACCTCTAACATACTACATATTTGAACGAAGATAATGCTTAGATTCTAAGGTACACACATGGTGATACTTCTAAGCCTTAGAAGTGTCACCGTGAATGTCACATTATTGTTGTCGGACTACTAACCACATACTGTTTTAGCATAGAAGCGTAATTGGTTTAAATAAAACAACGATATTTAATTAAAACATGTAATTATGTAATTTATTTGCATAAGAATTAAGTTATTTAAAATATAAACTCTCAATTGTAAAGTAGTTTTACATTTGTTATTAATTATTATTATGATAACTAGCAAGCATTTTTTTATCGGCATCATAAATGAGTCTGTGTAATTGAAATTTTATATCTGCTTGATCAGAATATGAAAGTTGTTTGATACGTTTGCTCATTGACAAAAAGAAAAGATCGTTTTCATCCATTTCTCTAGCCCTTTTGTATTCCATTGCATTTGAACTGGTTCTTACTTTACATATGTCTGTTAGTAGATCGTCATTTTTGTTTTGTTGATCCGACAAGTGTGTTCTCGAACAAGTCGAACCTCCTGATATACTGGATGCTGCAGACGAGGTTCTCTCAATTTTTACATCAGAGTCACTAATGATGTATGAAGATTCGTCCTTCACTAAGCTAACTTTAGTTGTTGTTTCATTTTGTCCTTCTTTAAATCTAAGTTTGACGTGCGGCAGTAAAAAACTCATTTCTTTTTCGAACCGCCATGGAGCGTCCATGGGTTTAGTTACACGTCTCCTTAGTGCATTGGTGTAACAGTTCCGTAACTTTCCCCATTTAGACCGCAAGATCTCAACTGAAACGAAAGTTGCAGCGTGATTTTTCGTACCGTACATTGCTAAGCTGAAACACCGCGAGGTCGATGAAATCTCAGCCGTGAAATATTTTTACAATTTATTCATTAGGTCAATGTTTCGTGCCAAGAAATTGGAGGTGAAACACGTGTCGAATTGATTGAAGTCTAATCTTGAGAAGGCTCACAACATTGGAATAAACATTTTAATGTAAAATAATAATTGTAATATGTAGTTCTGAAATTGAAGCACAACCAATTTAAGATCCCTCCATTATCTGATCTCGTCAAGATCTGCCATTAATGTACTTAAAACATTACTGTAACACATTGCTAGAGGAAATAAAGGATGATGTATGTAATAAAAAAATATAATATCTATAATGAATATTATAGGTAGTGATACTCATAAATCACCATATTACAGAGTGAATGTCTGCACCAGTATGTACCTACTGTGTCTCGAGTGGATATGATATTATAATTATATTATGTTCTGCGCTCTTTGAAGATAACAATTGTTTGTTATGTAATACAGAAACCATCCCAGATGAGGCATTGATTATAAAACTAATGAGAAAACTCGATGAATATTTGTGTATCCAAAGACAATATAAACTATTACAGTTTTATCACTATTGCCGGCGTTGATTATTTGCCTCGCCTGTCAATATTTGATGACATATTTTGACAATTTACAGTGATAGCTGACAACCATTATTTTATGAAGTGTATTGTTTACTCTAAAATAATTATAATAATTTATTAAAATGTTGAAACAAGTTTTATTTATAGGTGATAAAATGGAGGTCAAACCTACAAAAAAAGATTTTGCCCATAATAAATTTACGGTGTTTTTCTTGTAATCGAGTACTTAGTATAATGAAAAATGATTTAAATATTCTTCTTTTATTGTAGGTATTCTGGTTTGAGCTGATAGTCTTGTTACCAATGCTCTAAATACAAAAAAACACACGTTTTAATATCAATCAGTATCTAAGTATTGATTTATACAATAGTGAACTGTGTTTATTTAAAAGTAGGTACCATATAAGTATATTATACTTATATATATTGCATTATACATACATTATTGGATTTTATTAGTAAATATACATATTATAATGCAACTCAGACAATACTCATTATTAAGTAAGTACTTTACTTACCTGATTCATTAAGTTGTTGTGCAATCTCTTCCCAAACACTGTTTTTTTGGTCTAAATCTCTATATTGAATTAAACTTATGTCGTATAAAATTGGATAGCCTTTAACTGCTTTGATTAGCTCGAGCGACATGTTAAAGATAACGATTAAGCGGTATAATGTGTTAATGATGTATATTATGTTATACAGACTGATGCGTGGTATTGAGTGTTAACACGAATGGCGTGTCGCGACTCGTGTTTTCTCCGATGACGTATCGAGTAGAGGCCATCGTTCATTGGCTAATTTTATACGCGTGGGGAATGCAACAACAGCTGTAGCGTCACGCCTGGAAGCATTTGAGTAAATAAACGGTACAGGGACAAAGCTTATTAAGAGCGCGCAAAATTGTTGTGAATAATTATTGTTACAAAAAGTTGAGAGAAATTCATCGATATGAAATAACCCCAGATACAAGATTCATATAAAAGATACATAAGATTACAGTTAAAGGTGTCCGCATTGTTAACATTATAAACATATTAATATAAGTTATATCTTACCATCTAGTTTAGGTATTTGAAAGTTAAATATTTATATATTATAACCCTTCATTAAAAATGCTTTCTCACTTAAGCTTAAACAAATATGTAAAATTTCATGTTCCCTCGTGAGGTGACAGTCCTATCTGCAGCTGCAGTTCGTGATGAAGATCATGATTGGCAAAAGAAATTCATAAAACTAATAGAAGTCTCGTTCCAGCCTTTAGAGATTCAACAGCTCCTGAAGATGCCTCGTGTAGAGGCGAAATACGTACCGAATTGATTTAACTAATGTAATTATTAATGATTTTTAAGAAATTAATTTACATACAATGATAAGCGTCCTTGCTACTAACTAATTAAAGGAGTTCCCTTGTAAGGTGACAATCATAATTCCGGCAGCAGTTCGTAGTAAAAACGTGATTAGATATCAAAACTAAACTCACACACAAAATTTCGTGACCATGTTACTAAACGTTGAAGAGTTCCCTATTGATGAGATAATCCTGGAGGCAGCTTCAGATTATGTATCAATATATTGCATTGCCACCGAAGTAATGCAGGTGTACAAAATTTTAGCTCAATCGGATACCGAGAAGAGTTATAAACGTTACTTACGGCCGTTCCCAATATTCAGTCTATCTCTTAATTGAGATAAAAATCAACTATCGTTGACTTTTCTGTCCCAAAAAACTTATCGATGGTAACTCACCTTATCCGTACACGCTCTCTGTCAATGGGGCGACGTATAGCTTACCAGCGATAGAAGTTTGTATGGAACTTGCAATTCACGCGTTCCATATAATAAAGCTAATTACTGACAGTAGAAGGTAGTAATTTATCTCTATCTGTAGATAGAATATTGATATAAAAGAGTGGCAATGAGTTAAAATATGATAACTACATTTGTACTTTTTCTCGTATTATTCATGCATTTTTTGTTAAAATATTCAAGCTTGCTATTAATAAAACAACACGTGTGTCGTAACTAGCACTAACCCTGATATTGTCAACTGTACGTGCGCAACAAGCGGCCAGTGGACACTCACGCATGCAACCATTTCGCGTGGTTATATGAACCTTTGTCTCTGTACCGTTTAAATTACTCATGTGCTGTAGGTAAGCAAACTAGATACAAAGGAACAAGATTTTCCGTGTTACAATGTTTATTTTTTATATAGAGCTCGAAGATAAAAATGTCAGTTTATTAATCTAAAATATACAATGATATTAATTTAAATAAGATAAAATATAGTAATATAATGGCGAATATGGTCATCTCAATAATGTTGCATAAGCGCCATTTTTGTAGGATAACTGTCCTTTTGTCTTATGCGAGATAATGTTTGATAACTTGGAATCGAATTCGAGTTCAAATCCCGGTAGGTTTTTTTTTATGAAAATACGGGACGAGACAAGGAGGACGTTTAGATGACGTAATTTATACGCCCTGCCCATTACAATGCAGTGCCGCTCAGGATTCTTGCATAGCCCAAAAATTCTGAGCGGAACATTCGGAGCTGAACGAGCGCAATTGTTGCGCTCGTCACCTATTCCCAACGACACCAATTTCACTAGCTACGGCGCCCTTCAGACTGAAACACAGTACACATGTTTACACATTACTGCTTCACGGCAGAAATAGGCACCGTTGTGGTACCCATAATCTAGCCGGCAAAGGAGCCTCTAACTGGTAATAAGTAAAGGTGCAAAAAATTATTTATATGATGAATATTATAGATGTTTGTTTCCGAGTCATGGATGTTTATTTACTTAGATAATTTATACTATACGTCAAGATGGAGTCTTGCTAGGCAACCCATAAAAACGGCCAGGTTTATTACATTAGTATGCGTGACAAGTCAATGTCAAATAAATTTTATTCAATTGGACTCAAACTAAGCACTTTTGAATCGTCACTATTTAAATTTTTTTAGAAAAATAAAACACAGATAAATTTATTACTTTATTCTCTATGCTAAGTCCGGAGCCCATAACTTGAATGTTCTATCGTAGGAGCATGTTGCGATGTATTTGTTATCCATAGATATATCTGCGCTCATAACCTGTAAAAAAGAAAAAAAAATAGCTTTTAATTGTAGAGCTATCGTCTCCAGATAATAATGAGCTTCAGGCTGGAAAGAAAAGTTTTGCATATTCGTGGTTTATTATCAGGAATAACTTTATACCAAGTTTATTTGTAAGGCAGCTCGAGTTTTAGTATTTTTGATTTTAACATGTTCGATGGCTGCACGAGAAGTATCGGGAATGGAATATTTCTGCTGTTCCTGTCATATTAAAATCTTTTTAATTAAAAACTCCTTGGTTTTAAAAATCGAATACCATTTATTTATTTAAAAAAGATTCTCGGTCTAGTCACACGGTCTTTTCAAACTTGTTTAGTCGTTGAGAAAATGGAATTGACTCGAGAAAATTCTAGAGCGATGATTTATTATGACTTTCGAAGTGGTTTACCACAAAAACAGTGTGTTGACCGGATGATTTCTGCATTTGGTGATGAAGCCCCATTCAAAACCACAATTTATCGCTGGTTTGCTGAATTTCAACGTGGACGTGTCAAGCTCAGTGTTTATCCCCGTCAAGGTCGTCCAAAAACTGCAGTCACCAAAGAAAACGTTGAAGCTGTGCGTAAGCTGATTGAGGAAGATCGACATGTCACATACCACGAAATTCAGGCAACTTTAGACATTGGCATGAGTCAAATACAAATAATCTTGCATGAACAATTAGGTGTAAAAAAGTCGTTCCAAATCCAATAAAGTATTCTCATCTCATCTTTAATCAATAAATTTTTTCTATGTTTTCACTATTTTTTAAAAGTTTTAACAACACGATTCACTTTCCTCTGAGGAAGTAGCAACTTTTTTCGAATCGGTCACTGACAAATAAGCTGTCCAGTTTAGGTTGAAATAACACCTCATGGTACGAATGAATGAACTAAATCAGTTTGCGATTCAGTTGATTTGACGTCAACTTAAATTAGATAGCTCTAATCACGTCGTGGTACGAAATAGCAAAGCATTTTAGGTTGTCAATTGAATCGCAATAAGAGTTCATGGTAGGCCCGCCGAAATGAGCAAAAGTTTGATGAGTTACGAGGGCGGCACTGAAAATTTCGGGAATCAAGCAAGTGACACAACATTACTATTTAAAAATGTATTTATTGCTTTTCGAAGTATTCTCCGCGAAATTTGACACATTTTTCCATACGATGGAACCAATCATAGAAGCAACCATTCCATTCGGAAGTTGGGGTCTCCAAAATGGCCGTTTTGTAGACGTCCACACCTTCTTTAATTGATGAAAATCTCTGACCACGCAATTTATTCTTTATTTTAGGGAAAGTATAGAAATCATTAGGGCTTAGGTCGGGGCTGTACGGCGGATGATCTAATAATTCTATGTTTTCTTGCTCTAAAAACTCTTTTATTCTGTGCGCGGTGTGAGAACTCGCATTGTCGTGATGGAGGATGTTGCGGCGGTTGCAGTTCTCTTTACGGAGTTCAGAAACGACCTGTGGCAAATAAATGCAAGCATACCATTCTGCATTAACCGTTCTTTGTGCCTCAAGAGGAATAGTCGCAACATGGCCGGTTATGGATACAAACGTGGCCACCATTTTTTTTGCAACACTCCGTGAAAGAACAATTTTTGTTGGCTTTAACTCATTTTCGAACACCCAAACTCGTGACTGGTTTTTGTTTTGGGTTCGTTCGCGCAAAAAAATGTACTCTGTAGTCCTGTCAAATCAAACATCAAAAACACTTAAGCAAACATTTAATTGTAAATCAAAGAACTATATTTATTTATATCACTATTATTTAATAAGTATAAAAAAGGGCATAATGGTTTATAATTTGACGCAATTGCGCAATTTTAAAGTGTATTTTTAGTATTTTCTACGCAAAAAAAAACCGCTAAAATCATATCATTTTAGGTTTGGAAACGCAATTTTATTTCGTTCATTCTTCATAAGCGATCCAAACGCCATTCAGTAAAAGGAACTTCAGTGATTCAGTTTAGGTACCTAAACTAAACTGCATTGGATTCGCATCGCTTATTAAAAGTTGATGGTAGGCCCTCTGTTCACACAATATCACATTTCCATAGCCCCTACCTAGCATCATAAAGTGTGACATAGGTACAAGCATCTTTAGGATATTATTAATAATAAATACACAACGATTTATTTTGTCACTAGTATAGATTGATGTAAAGGTGTTGTGTTGTCAATTAAAGAATCTAGGTTAGAGGTACAAAAAGTATTTGACAGAACTATTAACAACAAAAGTCAAGATGTATCAATGAAAACTTCAAAAACAAAGCAGCGATAGCACGAAAATATCACGAAATGTACCTAATAGTGATGATACTGCAAACCGTACTGACGCAACAGGTCGAGCGCGATGGGATGAAAGGGGGCCCCCTCCGCTCCCCTTAATCCAAAGATAATGTGGCCGTGTAGTCATTTATGAATGGCCCATTATGGGCTTTAGTTAATTAAATTGATTTAGTTACCTTATTGTCATGTCCCGAAAGAGTCCTCAACGGATGCCAGGCTGGATTTGACCAAAGCTTGGCGGACTTGTCGTAAGAAGCAGTCAGTAGGAAATTGCCTCGACTCTGTTGGTAGCGCACGTCTGAAATACGAATTATTAAAATAAGAGACATGGACAGGGTAATTAATACGCCCTCCTCATTACAATTCAGTGCCACTTAGGATTCTTGAAAAACCCAAAAACTCTGAGCGGCACAACAATTGCGGTCGTCACCTTGAGACATAAGATGTTAAGTCTCATTCGTCCAGTAATTTCACTAGCTACGGCGGCCTACAGACCGAAACACAGCAATGCTTATACATTGCCTTCACGGCAGAAAAAGGCGCCGTTGTGGTACCCATAATCTAGCCGGCATTCTGTGGAAACAAGCCTGTGAAAACTGGTAAAAAAGTTATGTGTTGGAATTGTAATGTGGGTAGTCTGAATTTTTTTTGAAAAGAAAAACGGAAATGTTTGAGCCGAGCTCGCTCACCGACCGATTATCTTTTAGTTTAACAATATTTATTTCTTAGTAAGTACAAAATTTTGTTTTCGAAGTACCGTCCTTTTTGTGTGATACAATGATTCAACTAATCTCATACTAAATGTATGGGAGTATTTAATATCAAAACTTTGGATACTTCTCGTTTGATTTTTAAATAGTTATTTATGCAACTGCTGTGTTATAAGGGGTATTAAAACACGAGTGTGGGTAATAATGTGATAATAGTATCACATGAGTCTTTTAATACCTAATTATTAACAGTTGCATACAAGACTTTATCTACACCCATAATTTGAATCTACTATAAAATATTCTGAAACAGTTAGCTTACTGCTAACATTAAAGAAGCCAGTCCTAGTAACCATTACATCATCCAAACGAGTGTTGTCATGTTGTACCGAATTTCATTACAACACACGTTTGTTTTAGGACATCTGCTTTAGAATCTTTAATATAGGATTTAAAGCATGGGTGTAGATAAAAGTTATTAATGTCATTTTACTGATTAGGTAAAGTAATTTCGATATCTGTAATAGTTACGGAGTAATCGCCACAATTAACGATTACACCCTGTATATAGACACTTACCACTAACTAGGTGCGTATGACTCGGTATGGTGTACAGGGAAGTCCGCCGACGAAGATCCCAAATCTTCACCTGAATAACAAGAGACAGTTTTAAGAGGTTCTACTTGGTATTTCTTTGCAGATCAGATAGTCGGGACTGAAGGATATTGCCGAGATTATAACAAAAACAAAAGAAAATGCGTGCGTACAAAATACCCATGTCAGAAGTGAAACCTGCATTGTGCACGAACCTCTAAACTGCATATGAAGTCCTGGCACATGTTGCTAGGATGACACATGATTTCAACCTCTATGAAAGACATTACTATCACCGCTACCATATTTATGTATACTCGCATCATACATAAGTCAATCTCTTCTTCAACTATGGTACACATTGTATAATGCTTCCCATCTCATTTTCTCCCACGTTAAATTATATGAATCTATGTGTCTGTTTTTTCTTTATGTCTTGCCATTTCGTTTCATCGATTTTCAAATAACAACGATGCTAAAGAAGTTCACTTCAAAAATTTGTTCTTTCCACGATGCCACTGGTTCGATCTCGCCCGCCACATCAATGTGTTTTCGATTGAGAGTCATCGGTTCCTTTTATAAGTTTTTACACGCTTTTTATTAGCTTCACCTGCATGTATGTTTGTAACCGACTCATTTGGGCGCGATTTTGACCCACTTCAAACGGCCAATTTTCTTTCAAACATTGTAGATTTATCGAGGACCGATGACAATATATTAATTTGATACAATTATTCAATTTTCATTTTTATATCATTTTCTCATCTATCGTCGATAAGGCAGGAATTGATGTTTATTTTAAGTTTTAACCATTATCTTTTCAACCAAATTTTTGTTTTTTTAACTACTTTTATTTAATTAATATAAGTAAGGATGTGTATTAAGTTAGTACCTGATGGTCTGCGGAAGCGCTGGCAACGCGATGTCCGCTGGGATCCCAGTCCAGTGCGAGGATCTCAGCAGAGTGTCCGGACATTATCATGACACAGCGGCCGGTCCTTAAGTCCCACACACGACCGAAAGCGTCCATACCCCTAAACATAACATTACAATATCAAGTGTTTTCATATCATCAATAATCGTTTAGCCGGAAGACGTCCACTGGCCTCCCCCAAAGATCTCCACAATGATCGGCCCTGCGCTACCCTCACCCAACGTATTCCGGCGATTTTCACCAGATCGTCCGTCCATCTTCTTGTGGGCCTATCAACACTGTTGTGCTCTTTACGTGTTTATGTGTTAATTAACTACAGTGGGAGGCTCCTTAGCACAGGATGCCGGCAAGATTATGGGTACCAACCACAACGGCGCCAATTTCTGCCGTGAAGCTATAATATAGTATTATTGTATTTCAGCCTTAAAGGCACTGTAGCTAGTAAAATTACTGGGCAAATGAGACTTAACATCTTATGTCCTAAGGTGACGAGCGCAAATGTAGTGTCAATCAGATTTTTTATCGTATATTGGATGCATCAACCTTTAGAGATTGAATTCATTGTTTGTGTAAGGATGCTTCGTGAATATGAACATAACTGATAGGTGGTCATACCCGGTGGCTGCCAGCGAGCCATCTCCCTGGAAGGCGATGCTATACACAGGCTTGGCATGACCCTCCTGATGTAACACCTCCGTACCTGAACACGTTAAAGAATCACAAAATAATAATAATTATCTATAATCTATTAAAATCCAATAAAATTTGTAAAGAAAATTTATGAACGATGGGGGACTCGAACCCGCGGCATCTCGCGTTCTGTTCGAGCGATCTTGCCACTAAGCCAACCGTTCGAGTGACGAAATTTGATGATATAATTTATTATATATCCATTTATTTTATTTTATTTAAAACATCACAAAATCCACAGAACTTAAATTAGGTTATAATAATACTATTTTGTAGAACTTATATCTAATAACGGATTTACAATATTTATAATAAGACATGATATTTGTGCTTACTGGGGTTGTCGAGAGTGCGTGCGTGCGTGTGCGTGTGTGTGTGTGTGAATTACTATAAATATACTATAAATAATAATAAAATAATATTATAAAGCTGCAGTGTTTGTTTGTTTGTTTGAACGCGCTAATCTTTGGTACTACTGGTCCGATTTGAATGATTCTTTCAGTGTTGGGTAGTCCATTTATCGAGGAAGGCTATGTTTTTTTTTTTCAAAATTAGGGATCCGTAATAAAATTGCTATTTTGTAACACAAGGTGGTAAAATCGAAAACCTATTTTTGCGTGCGCTGCAAAAACTATTGACAATAGAACAAAATGATGTACAGGCTATAATATAGGCAATATTTTATTACTTATAAAACTATCGCGTGAATTATACTTTATATGGCAAAACAACGTTTGCCGGGTCAGCTAGTATACTATAAATTTAACCTTCCTTTAGATTTATATTAACGCTCCTTTTAAAGCAACCTTTACTGTTATTAAAAAGTTCAGTACTGTTGAATTGTTTATTATAGTCGGATAGAGTGCGACAGATTACCGAATTTTCATAATAATTAGTGTGACTCAGCGGGACTTGGAATAGAGACGTGTGTCTAGTGCGAACTGACGGCACTCGTAATTGTATGAATAGTTCAGTTAGCTTTGTACTGTCGATCATACCATGAACTATGTTATGAAGGAAAGAGAGATCCAGAACCTTGCGCCTGTCCTTAAGTGTAGTGAAGATTCGGGGTAGTCCACCTAATTGTGTCGTGCGCGATAGTTGATATGTTTTAAAAATTTTGCTTGTATGTTTTCACATTGTTGGCCATGTGTTATGTATCGTGGGTTCTATATATTGCTGCAATATTCAAGAGTACTTCTTACGTAAGCACAATATAGTATTTTAATACATTTTATGTCAGAGAATGGTTTACTGACGCGCAGGATGAATCCCAAATTTTTGTATGACCTGGTGACTTTTTCTGACAGGTGTTCATTGAATATCATTTTAGTATCCATTAAAACTCCTAGGTCATGGATTAGGTTAGTTTGCTGAATGATCGTGTTATCTATATTATAATTGAAGTTGATGGTGTTTTTCTTTCTGGTGAAAGTAATAAACTTGCATTTGCTCACATAAATTTTTATTTTATTAGTCTTATAGTAATTGTTCAAATTATTTAGGTCAGTTTGGAGTTTAAGGCAGTCAGTTGGATTATTGGATTATTCAGTTGGATTTTGCGTATTGAAAGCATTTTCCTACATCATACAAGTATACGGCATATAACAAAGGTGAGAGCGCCAAGCCTTGTAATTGTGGAATTATATTAAAAGTATGCAAGCCATCATGAAAAGACTCACCAGTCTCCAAGTCCCAGAGCCTCCAGGAGTTGTCATAGACGGTTGCGCCCAGGAATCGACCTGATGGATGGAAGGCAACCCTGGCGACACGCGACGGCGAGTGACCCTCCAAGGTTGCTAGCGGCTCCTCACTGAACAATAACACAGCTAATTTTTTTTTATGGAAAAGGAGTACAAACGAACCTACGGGTCACGTAGTGTTAAGAGATCATCGCCGCCCACAATCTCTTAGTACACCAAAGGAATCACAGGAGCGTTGCCGGCCTTTCAGGAAGATTTCCGCGCTTTTTTCGTACATGGGTACCTTACCCATGTCGCATCGTCCCGGAAACACCGCACAAGGAAACTCGTTCCACAGCTTTGTAGTACGTGGAAAAAAGTTCCTTGAGAACCGCACTGTGGAGGACCGCCACGAATCCTGATGGTGGGGATGATATCCTAACTTGTGGCGTGTCATGTGAATGTGGAATTCAGCGGCAATTAAGCTACCAGACTGGACACCATACAGACAGCAGAGTTATGACGCGTCCGTCCAGAGGTGAGAAACCCTCTATAGAGGTGTTTACATTTTTTTGGTATACTGGTTGCGCCACCGTGGTGTCTTGGTGAAATATAGCCTTTATAAGCTCGCTTTGATTAAGTCGTTTTATTATAACAATGTGATGTGTAAATGAAGCCTTTTAACATCTTATAGTAGCAACTCGTTTCGTCCTTCCTTCCCTTAAGTAAGCCCTTTCGTTCGCACGAACACATTATTACGTATATACGTATTCGTTATTCATATATTTCGTTCACATTATTGTTTCCGAGTGAGTGGGTGATGTCAAAGGAGATTTTTTATCACGATCTGGTAGATGAGCTTACCTCACGAAATTCCACAGATACACAGTCCCATCATAGGAACAGGATGCCATGGCACAACTTTTGTCACCGTCTTCTATGCAATCCATTTTTTCAATTTCGTCTGCTTCTTTCGATTGCATCTTTTCCATCTGAAAATCCATTTAAACATTAACTATATTGTGTGTATTTGTAAAATTCAAATTTATTTTTTTATTTTACTTAAAAAGTACGGTCGCAGACCAGAATACACTAATTAAAGATTTACCAGTGGGAGGCTCCTTTGCACAGGATCCCGGTTAGATTATGGGTACCACAACGGCGCCTATTTCTGCCGTGAAGCAGTACTGCGTAAGCATTATTGTATTTCGGTCTGAAGGGCGCCGTAGCTAGTGAAATTACTGGTCAAAGTAGACTTAACATAAACGCGCTCATTTTTGGGTTTTTTCAAGAATCCTATGCGGCACTGCATTGTAATGGGCAGGGCGTATCAATAACCATCAGCTGAAATTCCTGCTCGTCTCGACCCTTATTGTCACAAAAAAAACATATCGATACCTCTGTTCCAAAGAGTAAATATACAGAAAGGGAACTCACCCTATCACTGAAGTGTCCGGGGAGTGCCGCGCGGGGGTGAAACACCGCAGCACTGACGTTGCACGTGTGTCCCTTTAGGGTCTGAAGCAGTACACAGTCTGGCACCGACCATACCTTAATCAAACCTGACCTGCCAGATGGAAAACTTAAGTTAGCCCTCAAACTCGCGGGCCTATCCCTTCCTACAATATAGTCAAAGGAGACCATGTCTTGTCCCAGCGTTATAGCATAAAAGGCATTTATTTTCTCAAATTGATTCCTTTACAATTCTTTGGCGCACGTGGCGCTCTGAGAGAGAAGAAGCGGCGCAAGAAACTCTCCCAGCATTTTATTTGCGCTCTTTTTAATCAAATACACAATTTTGTATTATCATTGCTATTGCTATAGAATAATCATAATCCAGTCCCAGACTGTTAGATATTCAGCTGTGGAGAAGTAGGATTTACGACGGAGCCAGTTTTTAATAAAACATTTAAATTTATTTATAGATAATACCTGATGGACTGGGACTATATTATAAAAGTGTATACATTTATTAAAGCTATTAAATATGTTACGCTAGTAAATAAGCTACTTGTAATGGCTGGAGGATCCTGTCATGGAGTACTCTGTTTCGTGTTTTTAAATTTAATGTTATCTTATTTATACATAGTTTATATCTGGGAGTACGGTTATGCCCCCGCCAAGTCGAGCAAAAACAAGCGGCACTGCCGTACCATCCTTTTATCGAAGCTATCATGCCATTTTCAACCCCCTATATCTACGTCGTGGATAAAATTGGAAGCCTGAATTTAATAAACATGGTATATTTCTAATTTCAGTCAATTTGAACCAGTAGTATAAGTAATATAGTGAAAATTATATCAAGCCAAAATTTCTTAATTTTGTTATTACGCTGACTGAATGACTGACGAATCATTAAAATTCTAAGGTACTTATTTCAGACATAGAAGCTTCAAATTTAGAATAGATTTAGTGTGTAGTGTAGAAAAATTGAGATGCCATCAAAAACATAACTTGTAAAAAACCAAGTCCCGTAACTCAAGTTGTTCTAACGTAAAAAGTTGTGAGATCCATATAATACCAAGTCGGTCAATTTATTTAGTCCTTAAGGGTCCTTCTGGTTTAAGCTATAACGTAATTAGCAAACCTTACATCTAATAATAACCATACCAACATTGAATAGTACATTACGATAAGAGTGCGCAAAATAGGTCTTACGTGTGCACGAGTATCATATACTATTTTTCTTATTAAGTTGCGCAAAGTTCGATAAGTTGCGTTGGGGCGTTGGGACGAAGCCCCCCTCCCAAACATTCCCGCTCTCTCAGCTACATCCCCGTTCGCTCAGTTGCGTTCCCGCACGCTCTTGTCAACGAGTGGGAAAGTGGTACTTTGCGAACGCAAATGCATGCGCAAAATCGAATTTTGCGCACGATAATAGGAATAATATTTTGTTTATTTTACGAGTTTTATGCAACTAACTCGACTGAACCTAAACACAGCAAATAAAAGTAACATGTTGTACTAATTTCATTTGATAACCTTCTATTTACCTACTCATTTACGTCATTATATTATATGTAAAGGAATCTGAAAAATAAAAAAAGCCTTACCAACTGGAAGTTATAAGCATCTGGCTATCACTGCTAAATCTGCAATAGCTTATAGGACGTGTGTCGCCTATCTGAAATAAACAATTAATTAATGTCCTGGAATCGGAAAAAAAGCGAACTGGGGTTACAAATACTCAAAACAGAACTCATTAAAGCAAGAAGTGTAAGTTATGGATGGCGCAGAATGTCCTGCAATCGGAAAAAAGCTAACTGGGGTTAGAAATACTCCAAACAGAACTTATTAAAGCAAGGAGTGTAAGTTATGGAGGGCGTAGAATTTCGTGCAATCAGAAAAACAACGAACTGGGGTTACAAATAGTCCAAACAGAACTCATTAAAGCAAGGAGTGTAAGTTATGGAAGGCGTAGAATGTACTGCAATCGGAAAAAACGGACTGGGGTT
>CATIXQ010000012.1:1925566-1935872 GCA_949711755.1 Leptidea juvernica | reverse complement strand
GGCAAGACTTGACAATTGACGCGTATTTACACTGGCAAGACTTGAATTGACGCGTATTTACATTGGCAAGATTTGACAATTTCACGCGTATTTACACTAGCGCGACTTGACTTGACGCGTATTAACACTGACAAGACTTGACAATTGACGCGTATTTACACGCCTTCTTTTTTATGGAAAAGGAGGGTAAACGAGCATATCACCTGATATTAGGTAATCACCGCCACCCACATTTTCGTGCAAAACACGTCGTATCGTCCCGGAAACACCGCACAAGTTGGAATACGTTGTACGTGGAAGGAACTTTCCTAGAAAACTGCACTTGTCTAATGAATATTAAAATCTATACTATAATATTATAAAGCTGCAGTGTTTGTTTGTTTGTTTGTTTGAACGCGCTAATCTCTGGTACTACTGGTCCGATTTGAATGATTCTTTCAGTGTTGGGTAGTCCATTTGTCGAGGAAGGTTATGTTTTTTTTTTCAAAATTAGGGATCCGTAATAAAATTGCTATTTTGTAACACAAGGTGTAAAATCGAAAACCTATTTTTGCGTGCGCTGCAAAAACTATTGACAATAGAACAAAATGATGTACAATATATATATAGGCAATATTTTATTACTTATAAAACTATCGCGTGAATTATACTTTATATGGCAAAACAACGTTTGCCGGGTCAGCTAGTGATATATATTGGTTAGTGATTTTATCTATTGTTTTTGTACAGATATATTTTCAGGTACACACTAATTTAAGAATTGTGGTGGTTAGTTGTTCATACATTATTCGAGACAAATCCTTACTTGTTTAAATATAGACACTGGATTTGTTGAGCCATTCTGATAAGTGGTATAACTATTTGTATGTTATTTACTATCGCTATTGTTGTGATTGGTACCGTTGGTAGTAATTAGTATATTACTGATAGCTGCGACGAGTAATAAATTATTTGCGGAATTTTACAGATTCTTAGAGAGTGTAGATTTTGAGTAATTGAACATTTTCAGCTTTTAAAGAACGGAACGAAACATTTTTTTGATTCAAGGTTTTCTATTAATCAGACTTTCTACTGTTCTTTAAAGATCTCACCTTTTCTTAGCCCTCGGGAGGGAGTACTTCGCCAGCCACAGTCTGGCATCCCTCAGTGACGGCGGACCCTCGTGGTACCAGGTGCCCTCTCGTCCTCTATCGCGCTCTATGCGTGCCTCTTCCTCCTCCAGTTTCTTGTTGATAGCATCCTCGCCAAGACTGAGAAAATAAAAAGTAGGAGCATATTATTTTAGGTAGTTTAAGCGACTACGCGCACTTATTCAGCTCCATTCGCGTTTCGCTGAACGATTTTGGTCACACTTATACAGCTCTGCTTCTATCAGCCGCGTACGGCGTCGTAAGAATGAGAATAATAAAATAAAAGAGTCAAATCAATGCAGGAACAATACAGGTTGCAACTTGTCGACAAGGAGTCGGGTGCCATCCCTGTAAAGAGCTGTTCCGCCGCATTCGACGGCGAACAGCGCTGTACGCGGCGGAACATCGCCGAACGCTCTCTATAGCATTCGCATAATAAAAACACATTTATCCTCATGCTGGTTTGCCGCGAAAGCAGAATTGACGCGGAAAGCTGAATCGACGCGTACACGTCTCCATACAAAATTGTTGTTTTCTATGGACAAAAGCTGAATAAGTGCGCGTAGTCCTTAATGCTCCTGTTTTTTACATAATATTATTAATCTTGCAAATTTTTAACAGTTTGTTAGCAAGTAATTCCGCTTTAAAAACATTGAATGATGTGTACCTACTTATCAACTATTTACTTTAAACTAAACTGGAAAATATAAAAATAAATGCCCTGTGCTTCCTTTGGGGCATAAAAAGAACAGGGAAGACCCAGGCCCAAGGGTGTCGTATTATGGGTACCACAACGGTGAAGCAGTAATGGTCTGAAGGGAGCCGTAGCTAGTGAAACCACTGGGCAAATGAGACTTGACAACTTATGTCTTCAGCTGTCAAACGCAGTTGTAGTGTCATTAAGAATTTTTTGGTTGTTCAAGAACCCTTTAGGGCACTGCATTGTAATGGGCAGGGCGTATTAATTGCCATCTGCTGAACGTCCTGCTCGTCTCATCCCCTATTTTCATAAAAAAAAACATATACTATTGACTTACAATATAGTAAAGTATAGACAAACAAAGGGAAGAACATCTCTAATGGAGATAAAGCAGGATAGAAAATGTAAGCGAATGTGTTGTTACTAAAACCGATTTTGATTGACAAGTCATTAGCAGTCAGCTACACTTTTAGCTTCATATTACTTTGAGTATTAAACAACTACCTAATGCACACATTAACAAATCAAAAGTGGTCATGCATTATCGGGCTGCTAGCTCGTCTAAATGCTAGCATATACTAAGTCTATGGTGTTGTAAACTCACTAGCTCAGCAAATCCCTCAGTCTGACTCTCCTTTCGGCAGGACCTTCTCCAAACAGACAGACTGGTTCAGCTAGCTGTCTTAAGCTTCGGCGGACCTAGAAATTGGAAATTATTTTAAAAGACAGAGTTGAGGTTTAAATTGTCAGTGTAATGATTAAAATTAGGTAAGATACAGCCAACGACCGTACCTCAGTGTCAATAGCTCAGGTGTGACGTCAATGTAGCACTGGATTTAATGTTTGCCAGGGCAGCACTTGTGTAGAATATAAATAGATAAAATATGTGTGCGTGGTGTCTGTTAACTGTTGACTTTAATTTATTTCGACGTTTTCACAGCTGTCTGTATTAATGATCTAAGCACCCCAATGTCAAATCGACTAGTGTTTAGCTTTATTAGCTTCTTTCATAAATCATTTCGTATAAGCTAGTTTCATCATCGTCATCAGCCGGAAGACCCCCAATGCTGGACAGAGACCTCGGTTCTGCGCTGCCCTCATCCAACCTATTCCGGTGATCTTGACAAGATCATCGGTCCATTATGTGGGGCCTACCAACACTGCGACTTCCGATACGTAGTCGACATTTAAGCACTTCGCAGCCCCAAGCTAGTTAATTCTTGTTATTTATGCAACTCAATCCATATAATGATTATTTATTAGTAAACTAATATATGTTATATTAGTAAACAAAGTGAATTACGCAACTGTAGAACAGTTAGGGCTCTAAGATGTATCATAATATCGAAATACTCTTTACTTTATTGTGTCTACATAACAGGTTGCCGACTAAACAACCCCATTTGTATGATAATTGATAGCCAAACCGGTTGAAAACCTTGATGATACAAAATTCGAATTTCGTAGTGTCTACTTATCCATTAATTGCCTTGAACCCTCACAAACTGGTATTTTAAACAATCAACACAATTCTATTAATTTACTAGCAGACCCAGCAAACAATATTTTAAGTGTCAAATTTATATGTTGACATACCTCATCATCATCTGTAGATACATTCAGTTGTCTCGCTTTTCTTCTTCGTTCAAATTCCTCTAGAAGTGCTTTCTTATCCCTAGACATTTCCTCTTCAAGCTCCATGTATTCTGTAGACACAGTCATATAAATAAATAAGAAATAAAAATATATTTATTATATATTCACCATAGGGTGTGACAATAACATTATTTTTTAAATGAAATTTAGGGATGAGACAAGCAGGATGTTCACCTGATGGTAATTGATACGTCCTATCCATTACAATGCAGTGCCGCTCAAGATTATTTATTAAAAAATCCAAAAATTCTGAGTGGCACTACAACTGCACTTGTCACCTTAAGACATAAGATGTCCAGTCTCATTTGCCCAGAAATATCACTAGCTACGGCTCCCTTTAGACCGAAACACAGTAATGCTTACACATTACTGCTTAACGGCAGAAATAGGTGCCATTGTGGCTCCCATAATTTAGCCGGCATCTGGTTCAAAGGAGCCTCCCAACACATGTCATTAAGCTACATCAGTTTGTACAGGGATTTCGACATGGGGAGAAGCGTTTTCTTGCCCAAGTATGGAGTAGACTTGGATCACATTTTGACACTATAATAGAAGTGTCTGAATAGTCATCTGAGTGTACTTAGTGAAAACCCCACTCGAGACTTAAAAGGTCTGAACTGCTTTAAGTGCCTATGATTTCACCCACACCCACAAAATAATACAAATGAACTTCTCTTTTCCATCTCAAATACAGATATTTTAGCAGAACTTTTAGTTATGGCAATTTTTTGATAACTTTCATTCACCAGTCAGTAAAATACACAATACGTTGCAAAGAAAAGGAAAGAATTACAGTAATTTTCATATTTTTACCATTTGATATTTGAATATCGCCAAGTTCCTTAAATTCCGAATCTTCGGCTCCTTCCTTGGCAGCAGCCGCAAGAGCTGCCAGCCGGGCCTTTTCCTGCTCCTCCAGAGATCCATAGTGGATTGTTTTCGGCTTTTTCACAACAACACCTTCATCATCAGACATTTTGAGGTTAAATTAATCTTACAAGTAGTATTACCGTAATTTAAATACAAAACTTCTTTACATGTTATCTCTCACGTATAAATACATATGACACATAACAATGCTAACAAAAGACAGTTGTTAACTATAATTGTGTGTAGTACATAAATTTAGTAGATATTCATGAAAGATCAAAACAAACACAACTTTAAAATGTAAATAAACCTGGTTTATTTAAAAAAAAAAAAAAAAACTGTTTATGCATAATGACTCTTGCCTGCAGATGAAACGTAGATTCAATCGCAAAAAAAAAAAAATATACAACCATAGACACACTAGCTAAGTCAGACCTTAGGTACATGCTTCTATTGTTTTATTATTTAAGTGACTTCGTTAGAATAGTAGTAAGAAGGTATATTAAACTTTAATCTTTGAAACTTTAATGTTTTTAAAACTTAAAAAAGGTTTATAAAGACTTTAAGAATATAAGACTTAGTTCAATCTTTGCAGTGATCATTACCATGTAGCGTAAGCACTGGTTAATTCGTTAACACCGATCAAATAACACAGAACACACTTTAAGCTTAGTGGTCTACTGTAACATGACTTTGGTCGAATTGTGATGCCCCTTCCACAGAAGCCACAGTAGGAAGAAAACATTATAAAATAGAATTAACTAAAAGGTCTTAGTTACCAGGTCATAAAAATCCCAAAAAAAATTTATAAAATAGAACTAAAATGTTTGGTGACATCGTTGATCGGATGACGGCTAAATGTCAATATTGATATTGTCGATAGCTAATAATATTTTTTATTAATTATTTTTAATACGTGCGTATTAACAGAAAAAGATATAACAGGAATTAGTATGAGATTCTTTTAGTTGATGTTCTTGTTAATATAAAATATAATCAATGTTTAAGTTAGCTGGAAGAATCTAGAGCAGAAAGTGTTTAGGATAACCTCAAAGTGTAGTGTTTTATGTATAAGAACTATGGCTATTCAGTTATCAAGACGAGAAGTGGACGATTTAAGATCGTCTCTCGATCGTGCTATCTACAGGACTATCGGTAAATCTGATAGTTCCTTACTATCAACGGTGTCTTCTTGTTTGACAAATGGGTAAGAGTATTATTAAAGAACATTCAAAATTCTATAAAAATAATATGAAATTATATCAATACTGCTTTAAATTAAAGCCATCACTATATTTAATGTAATGACGTGAGCTATTCCTGTTAAATTTGTTCATTTATAATTTATATTATTATCTATGGAATATGTTATATTACAAAAAATCATTAGTCTCCTTGAATTGATTGGGTAGGATTAATTTCACACTTCTTTTGCAGTCCTTATAAACTTCTATGCACCCTTCCAAGCACATTAAGAATTATTCTCACTATTTGGAGTTTTCAACCATAGATTATCAAACAAAATAGGGAAAGCAAAGAGGAGTGTGAAAGAAGAGAGTTGTTTGACCTGATTTGCTGCTAAATTTCACATTCAAGCCTCAAGATTTAATATCATTCTTATTATTTGATAGTGTGTCATACTCACATCTATGAGCTGCTAAAAATGGAATGATTTTCCTTATCTATTGCAACGTCCGACCAATGACAGCTGGCAGGTAGTGAAACGTGCGATGATGTGATTAAGATTATCCAGCGGCGAGCGCGAGATTCATCATTATTAAAAGCGATATATTTACATAACAACTGCACCTATGGCTATATAAAAAATACATTCACGCAGTTAAAAGTATAGAAAATCAATGTGTAAAATAATAAATTATGCTTTTGAACCCAAGTTATTTAAATAAAAGGTTAAAGCTCGAGATTATAGGTAGAAATGTGATAAAATTTTCATTATATTAAGTTTTTATGTAAAATATTAATGCGCACATTAATAAAACTTGATTATTATTGAAATAGACTATATAACCTATTTTTTGATATTAATATGTCATTACTTCGACTTACGGGATTGTTGCATTAAACAAAAATAAAGTACCCATTCTTAGTTATATACCTACAGTTTATCTGCGGAATGCACAAGTAAAACGTGAAATACTTAGTTGTCTCAATACATCCAGATTGTTGAATATTATAAACATTATATTTATGATATTTTGTCCCTATTACAAGCAATGATTTACTGTTAATTAATTGGATTACAGTAAAAATTTGATATTTAAACCAAATCGATACATTAGTATCGATCATACTGTTATAACTTGTCGATTTAATGTCGTAAGAAGAATTTTATATGTAATTTGTAGATAAAATCGGAAACTAAATATCATGAGGATTAATTTCATATATAAAACAAATATAATACGTAATTAAAATATTTCACTTACGTGATAAACAAAACAATAATAAAACACTTGACACTACAAACACAATCAAATGACAATTCCGCCCGCAAAGCGATTTTCAATAAATTATTTCTTTAAATTTTTGCTCGGATACTTGATATTTAAAGATAAGCCTATTACAATTACTTACCATAGAGTCTTAAAAAATCGTATTTGACAAGCTAATTCACTCATACTACAGATTAAAAAACAAAATAAATACGCAAGTCAACTGGGCCACTCTGGTTGCCTGGACGTTTGACTGTCTAAAGAAAAAAGCCACTCTAGTTGCGCGGACGTTTCAGTAGTCATGTAGTATTCATTGACAATTATTAATTTGTTTTGTATGATATGTGACTTGAAACCGCAACCTCTTGAGTTCCATGTGAGCCCTCTTCCAACTGAGCCAATGGTTGGAGCAACTTAAGGTTCATAAATCTTGATATGTCTTGTTTGACTCTCAAAGTAGATCCTGTAGATGGAGCCACAACCTGCCACAATCACTATTTTGCTTCTTTACATGCCCATAGAACCCCTGGTACATTGTATTGACAATTTTTTTTCTCAAAATCTTACTGTTTTCTTTCAATTCTTGCACCAACTGTAGGAATTTCTCTATATTTAATCACGGCTGTCTTGCATATAATATCATCATCATATCAGCTGGACAAAGGCCTCTCCCAAATATCTCCATGACAATCAGTCCTGTGCTGCCCTCACCAAACCTATTCTTGACCGGACTGTCGGACTATCTTGCCTGGGGGGCCTACCAACACTATATAATTATAATAACATATATTTAGTTATAAATTGCTGATGTTTGGTAAAATTTTGTTGCAGTTATGAAAAAAGAAAGATAATAGATAGAATATCATCACATATTGACTCAAAGAAAGCAAGCAAGCTCGCAGACAAAGTTATAACACTTGCACAGGAGTTAGTCTCATCGTCTAAATCACAGAAGAGGAAACATGACTCTGATAAGGACAAGGACTCCAAGAGGTACAAAACATAGGATTTTATTAATATTTTTTAATACATTTGTCAGAGTTTTGCAAATAATTTAAACTATGGAACACATCAGCTTCGTCACAGTCTATGGCATAGGTTCTCAACGTGGGCGATAACGTTTGAGACTTTCGGAAGGGCTATAATATAATACTATATGCTATAATATAATATCTTACGTTTAAATATAATCATATCAATAGCTGTTTTAAATTCGGGACAGATGGTAAGTAAAATTTAGATGGGGGGCTCTAGAAAAAGACATATTCTCAAAGTGGGCGGTGAGCAAAATAAGGTTGAGAAACTATGGTCTACGGTCTTCAAGTTCAACGATCTCGTGAGATCGTTTAGCAAATGGGGGGTTAACAATAATTGTTCTATTCTTAGCTATATAGCTTCTGTGGAAGGGGCCCCAAAAAGTAGATCACCAATCATATAGTATGCATTTGATCGGTTTTAACAAATTTACCAGAATTTACAGTATTGGTCTGTGTTACGCTTTATAAGAAAGTTTTATATTTTTTTATTAAATCTCAAACAAGTCAAATCACACTGAAATGTTACGTACCAGTTTTAAATACCGTAATTGTTTATTTTTATATAATTGAGTCGAATACTCAAATCAAAAAAAGAATGAAATTTTTATTTAATGTGTGAATGTTTGTATTGTCATTATTTTTATATAAGTTTACTTAAATACCCAATTGTAGAATCCTGATTTTTTCAGTATCACCCCACATATTCTATTCTAATGTGAATTTTTAAATCTACTGAAATAAAACGTCTTTTAGGTCACGACACGACGACCGACATGAACATCGGGACGACAGGCGGGACCGTCACGATAAAGAAAGAGATAGAGACAGAGATGACAAAGAGCGAAGCGAGAGGCACGATAATGGTATTGATTTACCGTCAATACTGCTGGATGGTGAGACTGTTGGGTCGAAGATGACTGGATTGAGTGCTGATAAAATCAAGGTCTATATATTATTAATTTATTTACTTATCTATATATTATTAATTTATTTAGAGTTTGGAGAACCAACAGTTATTCAAATTCAAATATTTTTATTCAAAATAGGATTTAAAATCACTTATTGAACGTCAAAATCTACCAGCCATTCAAAAGAGACTGCCTCAGACCTGAGAAGAATGGGCGCAAGAAACTCAGCGGGCTTTTCTTTTTTAAATATAAAATATGGATTACAATGTAATATCGTACAATAAACATTTATAATTAAAGAGCCTGAGGGTGTTCGCTTTATTCCCAGTCCGTGGTGTCATTAAGAAAATCGTTTATGCTATAATAACCTTTCCCACACAAACGTTTTTTAACAATTCTTTTAAATTTCGTAACACATTTGTTTTGTACATTTTCTGGGATCATATTGTAGAAGCATGTACATCGCCCAACAAAAGACTTACTAACTCGACCCAACCGAGTAGTAGGCACAACGAGTTTATGTTTGTTCCTCATGTTAACATTATGAATGTCACAGTTTCTAGAAAATTCCTCAATGTGCTTATATATACAAAACATTATCAAAAATGTATTGAGAAGCAACAGTCAAAATGTTTATTTCTTTAAATTTTTCTCTTAATGATTCTTTAGGACCTAGGTTATAAATCGCGCGAATAGCCCTCTTCTGCAGCACAAATGTAGTATTAATATCGGCCGCACTGCCCCATAACAATATACCATAGGACATAATACTATGAAAATAAATTTTACAATAATAATAAATCTTAAGCCTAGTGGTCTCATAGTGGAATGGCAAAAGTGTGTTTAAAGTCAATGTAAGCACACTTTTCTTCTTAGTCGATGTCCCTCACTTCTTTAAATATACAAATGTAATTTATACCAAAATTTATGTACAATGCGGGACTCGAATCCGCGCCACTCGGGTTCCGTCCAAGTGTTCTTACCAATTGGGTCAACCGTTTGAGTTACACATGGTTTGTTTGTCTTGGTATGTCTTGTTCGACTCTCACATTGTGTCTCCATCTACAGGATCTACTTATCTACATCTATCTACAGTTGCTCAACCCCAATAATTACATATTAGGAAATTGATTTCAATTCTAAACAATTTATTATTTAGTTGGACTAATAGTTTTTGCTGCGTCTGTTTCCAGCTGATGATGGCGAATGCTCAAAAGGAGATTGAGGAAAGGAAGCGCTCCCTTATGGCCATTAAAGGAGACAAGGGCAAGGTGAACTTAGCAGCTGCAACGGCACAGCAGATCAAAGTCCAGATGGCGCAGAGCCAGAACATACCTCCGCCCAGTGTCATCAAACCTGTTCTGTACTCGAGACCTGGTGAGGGTTTTGGCAATTTTTTTAAGTGAATAATAAGCTCTAAATGTTGATGCATCCAATATATGATGATTTATATTTATACAGTTTTATTTTTTACTAGCAGGACCCGGCAAACGTTGTTTTGCCACATAAAGTATAATTCACGCGATAGTTTTATAAGTAATAAAATATTGCC
>CATIXQ010000012.1:1887347-1908137 GCA_949711755.1 Leptidea juvernica | reverse complement strand
ATTGATATCAATTGAATGTCAAAATTGATATCAATTGAATGTCAAAAATGATATCAATTGAATGTCAAAAATGATATCAATTGAATGTCAAAAATGATGTCAATTGAATGTCAAAATTGATATCAATTGAATGTCAAAATTGATATCAATTGAATGTCAAAATTGATATCAATTGAATGTCAAAATTGATATCAATTGAATGTCAAAATTGATATCAATTGAATGTCAAAATTGATATCAATTGAATGTCAAAATTGATGTCAATTGAATGTCAAAAATGATGTCAATTGAATGTCAAAAATGATATCAATTGAATGTCAAAATTGATATCAATTGAATGTCAAAATTGATATCAATTGAATGTCAAAAATGATATCAATTGAATGTCAAAAATGATATCAATTGAATGTCAAAATTGATATCAATTGAATGTCAAAATTGATGTCAATTGAATGTCAAAAATGATGTCAATTGAATGTCAAAATTGATGTTAATTGAATGTCAAAATTGATGTCAATTGAATCGCAAACTGGTTTAGTTCGTTCATTCATTCGTACCATGAGGTAATATTTCAACCTAAACTGGATAGCTTATGTGTCAAACGGAGCGATTCGAAAAAAGGTGCTTCTTCCTTAGAGGAAAGTGAATCGTGTTGTTAATAAATTTTAAAAAATACTGAAAACATACAGAATAGGAAAATTCTATTGATAAAAGATGAGATGAAAATACTGTATTGGACTTTTTTGTAAAACAAAATACTGAAAATAAATACCGTAAATGAAAATGCTAAAGACGAGGCAGCAAGGGCCCGGGCTATAGCCTGTTCGCAAGAACGATTTAAAAAAAAAATCATAACTCGTGATTTTTACGAAAACACCTAAGCAAACATTTACCCCCTTATTCATAATAGTCTGCTAACTTAAAGTATTGCTAATTCTCAATCTGTCTTCTTCTATTGACCTAAGTCAGAATGAGAAAAAACACTCCTTAGCGGCTGTTTTAAGTTAGCGGACCATTATGAATAAGGGGGGTAATTTCTAAATCAAAGAACTATATTTATTTATATTACTAGGTTTATAATTTGACACTATAAAGCGCAATTTTAAAAAGTATTTTTAGTAGTTTCTACGCAAAAAACCGCTAAAATCATATCATTTTAGGTTTCGAAACGCAACGCATATGGTCCGAGTAAGAGAGACAAAGTTATGCAACGACTGTAGAGCGTCATCTATTTCTCACACCGCGGACCACAGACAAATTTATTTTGTTCATTCTTCATAAGCGATCCAAACGCCATTCATTAAAAGGCACTTCATGGTACGAAATTTAGGTACCTAAACTCAACTGCATCGGAATCGCATCGCTTATTAAAAGTTGATGGTAGGCCCTCTGGTGTCCACAACAATCAAAAATATTGTTACGAGCTAGGGGTTAGGGGATAGAAAAATTGTTAAACTGTATCGGTGCAATTACAAAAATAATATTTTAAACTAGGCTAGACACGTGTTTCGTTAGATATAGCTTAACGTTTAGACCTAACTATAACAACATCAGTCATCTAACAGTAGTCGTATCTACTGTGGAACATCTGATAGGTTGTCCTACTATAAATTTGAGATTACCTAAGTATATTTGAACCCAATTTATTCGTCATATACAAATACAAAGATGGTTACGCACACACACTTATATAGACACTAGTGGACCCAACAGACGTTGTCCTGTCGGAAATTTCGGACACACGTCTTAAATTTGAAAAATCGGTCCATCCGTTGGGAGGAGTCCACTTAAATACACATGAGCAGGATAATTATATTATATCGACGGAATTGAGAATCTAAACCAATCTCAAATTCACTGCAACACACAAAAAAATCATCAAAATCGGTCCAGCCGTTTAGGAGGTAGTTCAATTGTGAATCTAAACCATTCTCGAATCCTTTTGAATACACACAGAAAGTTTCATTAGAATCGGTCCAGCCGTCTAGGAGGAGTTCAGTGACATACACACGCACACAAGAAATATATATATAAAGATGGAAGCCATTATTAAAGTGATAGGTTAGCATTCACATCATATTAATTCTTGATTAAACAGATGCTCACATACACACACACACACACATACACACACACACACACACACACACACACAAACAAACACACACTAACACACTTACGTCCTGCCCATTACAGTGCAGTGCCGCTCAGGATTCTTGAAAAACCCACAAATTCTAGCGGCACTCCTATTGCGCTCGACACCTTGGGATATAAGATGTAAAGTATCATTTGCCCAGTAATTTCACTAGCTACGGCGTCCTTTACACCGAAACACAGTAATACTTACACATTACTTGCTTCACGGTAGTAAAAGGCGCCATTGTGGTACCCATAATCTAGCCGGCATCCTGTTCAAAGGAGCCTCCCACTGGTAAACCCTCTCCACCCGTCTTTTTCACAAATGGACACACTTGTGAAACCCCTACACCTGCTGTGACCCCAAATTTTCTATTTTAATAAGCAATGAATTGTATAGCGAAATTCAAATTTTAAAAACATAAGCCTTATAGAATAAGATTGATTCTGTTTATGGAAAATGAGGACAAACAAGCGTACGGGGGTCACCTGGTGCTAAGTGATCACCGCCGTCCACTTTCTCTAACAACACCAGAGGAATCACAGGAGAGTTGCCGGCCGATAAGGAACCCATTACCCATGTCGTATCGTCCCGGAAGGACCGCACAAGGAAGCTCATTCCACAGATTTGTAGTACGTCGAAGAAAGCTCATTGAAAATCACTCAGTGGAGGACCGCCACACATCCAGATGGTGGGGATGATATCCTAAATTGTGGCGTGACGTTCGAAGGTGGAATTTGGCGGTAGGAATCAGGCTAAACAGCTCTTCGGAACAGTCCCCGTGATAAATGCGGTAGACACACAATTAATAGGTAATTCATAAAATTTTGCTTAACATATAACTAAGAGTTTTAGTACTATAGATTTAATGTAACGTAAGAAAGCTATTGAAAGAAAGAAAGAAATATAGTTATTTGTAACAAACACAATATTTACATAGAAAAAATATTTTTACAAAACAAATTACAAATTGGAGTGTTTGTCACAAATTGGTCACACTTCAGCATAATGCTGATTACTGTCACAACCAGCGCTGATCTTCCAGTGGGACCAATAAATGACGCCACACCTTTCTAATTACACTTTTTACACGTTATATCTTAGGCAGCAGGTAATTCGCTAACCTTACCTCATGTAACTATAGTTCAAGATAATATTATACATACAAAAGTTTTAACAAGCAAACTAGATTGCACTGGTGTCTATAGTCAACAGTTCCTATTTTGTTTGGTGCTCAAAAATAAATTTCTTTAATTTAGCTTTAATACTAGGTGAACTACACTGGCCCTAAACTATTGATCCCCCTTGTCCAGAAATATCACATATCGTCACACCCCTCCCCCCTTAAAGTGTGACCCCAAAGTTATCGCGGAATATTTCAGGATACGTGACCTGTTCGAGTGCGCGTCGGCCAAGTTCAAGGTGGAGGTGAACGCTCGCCAGCTGCACATGACGGGCGTAGTTGTGCTGCACCGGGGCTGTTGCGTGGTGGTGACGGAGGGGGGGCCCAAACAGCACGCCAAATATAAACGGTTTGTTTCACACATATACCTAGACCAGCGACTAGCAGAGAAGAAGATATAAGAAAATTTTATTCCATGCCACAAACAAAATTATAATCTGAATACTTAATAATATATTCGTAATCTTAGCTTAACTAAATATGGTGTGTGGCAAAAGAAAAGGCTGCAGTGCTGATTTTCAGTATCTGCCTGGGTAACTGTTGGAGTGGCAGTAAAAAAAAAACATTAAAACACTTACATGTCTGCCATCTTTCACATAAAGATAATATTGTATATATATATATAGTTTTGCAAACGAGGCTTAACAGCTTATGTCTCTAGGTGACGAGCGCAATTGTAGTGCCGCTCAGAATTTTTTGGTTTTTCAAGAATCCTGCGCGACACTGCATTGTAATGGGCAGGGCGTATCAATAACCATCAACTGCTCGTATTGTCCCTTATTGTCATAAAAAAATACTATAAATATTATAAATGTGATAGAACCATCAGCATATAGTATACTAGCGTAGTAGAAGCACTCTGTGTGAGAGAGAGAGAGATAACTATTCTTACACAAAAACCTAGGTGTGAGAAAGAGACGGAATACATGGACCGTGAAACCGTTTAAAAACAATTTAGTGTCCATTAGTCTCCTGTCAAATTGGATCGCATTTTAATATTAGTGTAAATATCGTAATTGTTCTGTATATTAACGGATGTTAATTAAAATATATAATGGTGTCGTGTTCTGTGTTATTTAAAGCAATCAAAATAAAGAAACATTTCACGTAGAAATACTGATCAGGCTATTTTTTGTGGTGCTTATTTTCGTAGAGCATATTATTATAATTAAATATTTTTTATAAAATTTTATATTACTCCAGTAAACACTCTATCTGTATATATAAAAATGAATTGCTGTTCGTTAGTCTCGCAAAAACTGGAGAACGGCTGAAACGATTTGGCTAATTTTGGTCTTGAAGTATTTGTGGAAGTCCAGGGAAGGTTTAAAAGGTTTGAATAAACATGAAAATTCTCGGATTTGAATAAAAACAACAATTTTCATTTTCCTTTGACGTGTCACCCGTCGTTCAGAAATCAAATATAAATAATAGTTTAAAATGAATAACTAATTTGAATTTCTTATCTTTCTAACTTTCTAAGGAGGTAAAATAAATTTCCTTAAAACACACTTAAAAAAGGATTCCTTTTGTTTGTTTTAAGTTTATTTTATACAAACGTTTAGGTCTTTTATTTATCGATTTAGGCAGTACGAAGTTTGCCGGGTCAGCTAGTTTTTTATAAATATAATAATTAAAAAAAAATATTAGATAATAAAATATTGCATACGTGAATATGACAATGTTTATTAATATTTATCATAGGTATTGATTAAAAGCAAAATACTACACAATAATTAAAGAACTTTTCTTTGATTATGATTATGAATGGTATCTTTTTATCTTCTCGACTAGGCTGATGCTGCAGCGGATAAAGTGGGAGGAAGACATGGTGAAGGATAACGAGGGGAACGAGGTTCCGAACTCTTGTCACCTGGTGTGGGAGGGAAACACTCCTGGCCGCGCCTTCGGGGACATCAAGTTCAAGGTATTTATGTTTCTGGAAATAAATACAGATACACCCTTATACGTGGAATAGACCTGCATATATTTGCATCACTCTACATATTATATTGTTATTGAAATGATTTGTAAATAGCTGCAAATGTTGATTTTAAAGAGTGGCAAAAGAGTTTCTTGCCACTTCTTCTCAGTGTTCTTCTCCCTTTCCGAAGTCGCTATAAATATAAAAAAAGGCTATCAACTGTAAAGTAGATCCTGTATATGAAGCCACAACCTGGGAGTTGAACAAAGGCATATTGAGATTTATGAACGTTACGTCACTCGAGCGGTTGGATCAGTGTAAGAGCGCTCGCACGGAACGCGATTGGTCGCGGATTCGAGTTCCGCATCGTTCATAAATTTTGTTCAAAAATAATTTTTGTTATTACTCTGAGAAGTGGGGGTTATCACTTTAAAGAAAATAACAAATTGTTTAATAAAAGAAAACTTTTGACATTCTTAAGTGTCATTTTCTTGACTTTGATAAGATTTGATTGTACCACTGCAGTTTCCTGGCGTGAAGTAGAATTGTGTTTCGGTCTGAAGGACGCCGTAGTTACGGACATTACTCTGCTAATATTTAGACTTAATATCTTATGCGTCAAAATGACGAGTAACTCACAATTTTGGATACAATCAAAAGTTAGTTATTAATAAAATACTTAAGGAATGTATAAATTTAAAGTAATACACACATACACGCACGCACGCAGGCCAGTCTAGCGAAACTCTCTAAAAAAAAGCGATTGTATAAAACGAACAGTGATTGATATATTGACAGATGACAGCTATAACCTTGTAAAAAACGGAGAATGCCGAAATCCACTACGTTTTAAGCAACTGTTCGCTTTCAAATTTAGCCGGATTATACTAAACTCTTAAATGCAGGCGAGAAATTGCTGACATGGCTATCCTACTCAGGATTGTGCATGGGACTTTCAGCAATGATTTATTAACAGATGTTCACTTTATTACTCGCAAGCAAGCCACTCGTATGCCTACAATTTTTGCAATAATAATCCACTTCATCGTATGTGCCAATTATATAACGAGTTAAGTAATAATAAAAATTGTGAAATAGACATATTTAGTCAAAGTTTATATAATTTTAAAATAACAATTATGAAGCACTGTAACATAGAACTCAAATATAGTTGTACTTACATATTTTCATTGTGATTTTAAATAATATAACGCTGTTTACAATAGTTAGATTTACAATTTTATAGTGATAAGATCTTTATTTTTATATTTCACATGTTTTACTTTGTTATCGTTTTTGTACCTTAATTAAATAAATAAATTAAATAAAAAATGTGAGCGGTCACGGGACGCCTGGCAGATATGAAATTATTTTGTAAAAGTAATATGCAGAAAAGAACATATTGTGATAGGAACTAAATATGTCATAATGATAAAATATAATATTGCGATTTTTTTCCAGATAACGATGACTATTTATTGAATAAACATTTATTTTCATTAAATACAAAAATTTAATACGAATTTATTACAAATCGTGACTACTTAATTCGTTTAATCAGTGTTCGGTAATAGTTATATTCGATGTTGCCTCTGAGGACGGTATTACGGTACTGTGACAAGGCGACGCGTCGCCACGCCAGAAATCGGTTTTACGTGCGGCTATAGATGTTTCACATCAATAAATAAATACTTCGTCGCCATATTGTAATTACTATTTCAAACTTATGTCAAGTGTCAATTCACGTTTCATACTAAAGTAAATATCAATTTTCACTTAGGCAGTTCCGCCATTACGTAGTATTTATATCATTATAAGTATTCCTATTGTATTATTATTAGAAGTAAGTTCTAAAATAGTATAATAATAACCTTAGTTCTGTGGATTTTGTAATGTAATCTAATATATAAAATTCTCATATCGCGGTGTTTGTCGTTAAACTCCTTCGAAACGGCTTGACCGATTCTCATGAAATTTTGAGTGCATATTGGGTAGGTCTGAGAATCGGGAAACATCTATTTTTCATCCCCCTAAATGTTAAGGGTGGTCCACGGCATTTTTTTTTAATTTTTTTGACATTTTTTTTAAATTGATTATGAAACAGCATCAAAAAATAAATACAACTTCAAATTTTCCCCGATCTACGATTAACAGTTACTTTTGTAACACAACGTTTGCTGGGTCAGCTAGTAAATATATAAGAATCCTACGTACGGAGTCCTCCAATACAATTAATCAAATATTTTTATTCAAAATAGGATATATTATTATTGAAAGTCAAAAACTACCAAACATTCCAAATGTATGCCTCAGACCTGAGAAGAACGAGCGCAAGAAACCCAACTGGTTTTTTTTTATAAAAACATGGTTACAATGTAGTATCGTACAATAAAATTTATAATTAATTACTCCGGTCGCTCCATTCACAATCTGTGGTAATATTTAGAAACTCATTTTCGTTATAGTAACCTTTTCGTTATATGAAAAATTTTGTTAAAATATAAAATGTATATGCTTGCCCCCAGGTGATGCCTACAGAAAAACAAGCTCGGGAGCTGTTCCTCAAGCATAGAGTGGAGCACCTGTGGGATCTGGCTTACAGCGGCGCAGTCCTCGGCACGGGCCCGGACGAACCATGACCGCCGACACGCTCTTAGCCATAATGTACACCCTACCTTATACTAGTATACAAATTAAATTTGTAACCAACTCTCAGGTTGAACATGATATACCAAAATTTACGACCCATGCGTATTCGAACGGTCGGCTCAGTTGGTAAGAGCGGTGAGTCGGAACCCGGGTTCAGGTCCCGCATCGTTCATAAATTTTGGTTACAAATTTAATTTGTATAATAAATCCCGGAAGTAAAGGGATATTACTTTAAAATAACAAATTGTTTAGATTCGAAAGAGCGACATCTCAAGTCAATTTCCAAATATGCAATTATTGGGGTTGAGCAGGTTATCAACTGTAAAGTAGATCCTGCAGATGAAGCCACAACCTGAGAGTTGAACTAGACATACCAAGATTTAACATCGATGCGTCACTCGAACGGTTGGTTTAGTTGGGGCGTACCCTCTCAAATGCGGAGAAGTATATAAGAGTTTTAGATGAAACAGACGTGCATATCCTCAGTACCTTATAAGACAAAGTAATACATTATTGACTCATTAAATATTTTTATTCAAATAGAATATAATGTATTGAAAGCCAAAAACAACCACACATTCGAAAAAGTTTGCCTTAGACTTGAGAAGAACGGACGGAAAAAACTCAGTGGGCTTTTTTTTATCAAAATAGCTTTTATAATATTATTTCGTACAGTAAAATTTATAATTGAATAGCCTGAGGGCGGTCGCTCCATTCCCAATCTGTGGTATCATTATGAAAGTCATTTATGTTATAGTAACCTTTACCACACAAACGTTTTTAACAATTATTTTGAATAACGTAATAGTTTTGTTTTGAACATTTTCTGGGATCTTGTTGTAAAAGCAAATACATCGCCCCATAAAAGACTTACTAACTCGACTTAGCCGAGTAGTAGGCATTATAAGTTTATGTCTGTCCCTGATGTTGACATTCGAATTGAAAGCCAAAAACAACCACACATTGGAAAAAGTGCCTCAGACCTGAGAAGAACGGGCGGAACAAACTCAGCGGGCGTTTTTTTAATCAAAATATTGTTTATTTCGTTCAGTAGTATTTATATTTAATAGCCCGAGGGCGGTCGCTCCATTCCCACTCTGTGGTATCATTATGAAAGTCATTTGTGTGATAGTAACCTTTAGTTTTTTAACAATTAAAGAAGGTATTAAATACAACCAATGAAAATATTATGATATCACTTAATTTAGTTAGTTTCTTCTGAAGTATGATACAAATGGTTTAGTTGATCAATTCGTCGTTAGTTGTCGAATTTGGGTGTCACTCACTTAAAAAATGGCGCATGAATGGTGGAAATTTGTTTTTTGAGGCGTTGGCTAAGTATTGTTATTATTTGAACATATTATGTTTGTAGAACATTATTGTGTTTCGGTGTGAAGGGCTCCGTAGCTAGTGAAATTACTGGGCAAATGAGACTTAACATCTATCGTCGCAAGGTGACGAGCGCAATTGTAGTACCGCTCAGAATTTTTGGGGTTTTCAAGAATCCTGAGCGGCATTGCATTGTTATGGGCAGGGCGTATTAATTACCATCAGCTGAACGTCCTGCTCGTCTCGTCCCCTGTCGTATAAAACAAACCAGTAAAACATTGACGTAAACATTGATTATAAACGACTAGACTAACAATCACAGTTACACAATTTTTTTAATTTAAACAGGGCACTTACCTGAAATCCTGAATCCTTTTTATGTTTTTATGTGTTGTTAATTAGACAGTTTTTCACTGAACACTTTGTCATTGCGTGGCGTCGTATTCAAAGCGCGGTCGAAACGTAACTAAATGAAAACTTTAAAGAGTTTTGATTCAAATAGTTTTGAGTGTCGTTGTGAATTGTACGCCAATTAAATAAATATTGAGCACAAAAAAAAATATTTCTCTAAAAATCTGTAGCGGGCCTACATAATTTACTAGCGTGATGTCAATTTAAAATGAGATATCACAGTATTTTCACTATCAGGAAACTATTTCAAGATTTGTTTGTAAAGAGAAGCCTTTCTTAGGGAATTTGCCGGCAAAAGTTTCTTAAAGTATTGAAAAGTCAAAATTTCATATTAATTCCTTAGAAATTTTAATGTTTTTCTACAGTTGGGATTTTTAAGAACTCCCTAACATTTAGTTAAGATCAAGCTGAGCTGCCTAATTCAATTTAAAAAAAAAACAAAATTTATGAACGATGCGGGACAAATTTCGTTTTCAAATTTAATTTGTGTAATTATTCCAGAATTGAGGGTTATCACTTAAAAAATACCAAATTGTTTAGATATCAACTGTAAAGCATTAGTATTAGGAGGTTATCAACTGTAAAGTAGATCCTGTAGATGGAGCCACAGAGAGATGAGAGTTGAATGAAACATGACTACTTTGTAAACTGGCGCGGCCCTTATGGCGTGACTTACTTTGTTCCTCGTACTATTTCTGTTTATAAAATGAAATCACATGACAATTGGTTTTATATTTATTATGCGTACAGTACATGTGTGAATATATTACCCTACAAGGACACAATGATGCGACCGCCATTTCTAAAATGCTTCTATACACGGTATCTTAGATTGCTAAGGTAATAAATAACAACTAATTTAATCTATCTGTATAAAGCTGAAACAAATAAAAATTCTGGTGATATATTTCGAAGCTCTGTAGTATTAACTGAATAAAATTATTTTGAATAATATGCGTTTTATTTGGTTCACAATGTAAAACCAATAACAATTTATACAAATCAAATTTGTTACAAAGTGAACGATTTGGGACTGGAACCCGCGACCTCTCGGGTTCCGTCCGAGCGCTCTTCCTAAGCCAACCGTCCGGTTACGTATGTGTCGTAAATTTTGGTATGTATTGTAGTAGATGGAGTTGTGGCTCCTGAGAGTTGAACAAGATATACAAAGATTAACGAACCATGCGTCACTCGGACGGTTGGCTCAGCTGGAAGAGCGCTCGGACGGGACCCGAGAGGCACGGGTTCGAGTCCCGCATCGTTCATAAATTTTGGTTACAAATTGAATTTCTTCAATTAATCCCAGAAGTGAGGGATGTCACTTACAGATAACAAATTTTTCAGTAACAATTTTCTCCTACAAAGTAACACAGATACGGACTTTCATCAAGCTACGGGCTTGGCGTACTCTGTGCACCTGCTTTTGCTGTTGTGTTGCTTGGATTTGCATAGAGACGTCGCTTCATTGTGTCTTCTACCGCATTGTTCAGGGGAGTGTTCCGAAGAGTTGCTTGAAATGATAACAAACTAAGATATAATCTTCATCGTCTCGATGTCTGGTGTTCCACCTCGCTGGAGTTTTCAAGTAACTTTCTTTCCTTCTTCTTCTTCGTGACACTCTTCGCAGAGCGGTCGTGGTCATCACGAAGTGACATCTTTTGGGGAAAATATGATTCGCCTCAGGAGCATTCGCCACGTGTCCCTGCTGGCCGACAGCCTGGTACACTCGTTCAATGGACCGCCCACAGCAGAGTTAACTTGGTCGGTCCATCGCATGGGCGACCTTCCTGGCCTATGATGCCCTCCCCTTTACCCTATACAACAAGTCGCTGATGCACTCCCTCTCGCGATAGACTTTCTTCCACATGCCACCAAACTATGGAATGATTGATGAAGCTACCCAACAGACCGGCAATGATCTCTCGAGATGACTTCTGCTCGCATAAATAAAATCTCGATCTGAAATTGCCTGATGACATATTAGATTGACCATTATGAAGTCTATCTCCAATTCCATCCACATTCTTTTCATGAATACATTGTCAGGTTTCATTTTTTAAGGAACTTTGGGTGTCAGATTATAGACTGCAGTAACCTTTTTTTGTGTCGCTATAATAGTACTGCCAGAAAAATAATTACTTTTTTACTTAACCCAGATTCTATCATTGAATAATTTTTATAATAAAATTGTAATAGTAATAATAAGCACCACAACGCAACACCTTTACAGCAATCAATAAATAATACAAAATAGATCGTAGTTTATCTATTAACAATAATATCCTAGTGATGCTTGTTTTGCACACCGTACCAAAGCGACGATGTGACGTCATCGACGTCAGGACGAGAGATAATGTAACTAGTAAAAATAAAACCATACAAATTTTTAATAACTTTAATTTTGTACAGCAATCTTACATGAATGGTTCCAACCGCAGTCAGTTATATACAATTGCGAATTAAAAAAGGTATCCTACTTAAACTAACTTATAAGTAATAATTCAGCTAATCCTACCGAATAGTGAAAAATATAACAATTCTTTGAAACAAAACGAAAATAAACGCAAAACCGCTGAACCAATTCCGACAAAACTTTAAACAACGCGCCTGCAATTAAATATTTTAATAATTGCTTCCATAGTTCCGATAAAAAATACAAAAAGCAGAACAATTATGTATGTTTCATACAAAAAGGCGAACAAGTGGTACTGCCAAAATGGACAATATCAACAACGTGTCAAATCTCTGAAACTTATAGTATATAGTACAGTAATAACTGTAGTTTTTATTTCAATAAAATAATGAGAGTAGTTTTGAAGATAAGATATTCCGCATTAAGTGCAGTGTATTGACTTCACAGAGATGGTAAGCGAAGTATAACATCCCATAAAATTTTTACCAATTAACTTTACTTTTTATAAATCATACTGTAAGCTAAAAATCAAAATTGGTAATATTCTTCATTGCCAGTTTACTCACATCTATATATTTATTCTTATTTAAATAAATCTGATTTACATTCTATTTTCTTATTTAGATTATGTTCCCTCAGTGTCAAAAACAAGCGTTTACAGATAAATTAGTTGCTAATGGGAAAGCTGTCATTTAAGTTTAATTGGAATTAATTCTAAGCGGGCTTCGTGAAACAAAATAAAAATATTTGAATAATTTTTAATCGGTAGTAAAAACATACACCTATATACAAAATGGAATACTAGATAAGATTCGCTACAGAATGGGAATTTGAATTATTTATTGTAATAAAAAAATTGGTCCGAATAATATACACAAGCGACAAAGTAATATATTGCCTCTGGAAATAGATTAGATTAAATGGGTCAAATATATGTCCGAAATTTAGATTTTTTTATAAAAGTTGGGGCAAGAGGGTCTTTTAGTTGGATTATATTCTGTAAACATGAACATGCTTAAATCGTAATTACTGAAAATTAAAATATATATTTATTACAATTTCTTATGTATATAGGTACCGAATCCACCTAAATTGGGATAAAACTATCTATAAAATGTAAGACAGTAAATATATACTTTTAATTTTAAAATTTAAGTATCGGGTATTTGGGGTAAATCTGTCTATAAAAAATCTGTGGGTAAAGGTAGTCCAGTCTGTAGCGAACGTCTCGGCAGTGCGGCTAAAACAGCAAATACTGCCGGCCATCCTTAGCATGGAATAGAGATCGGAACACATTATATCACAATTGTTTGCGTTACGAACAGCTGCTGCACAATCTCTCGTGAAACGAAAACAAACAAAACCTATCTTTTATATGAAAGTAGCGCCATCAAATTACTAATATTGGTTCATTTTTTGATGACGTAACGTGATTATTAAATAATAACATTATAATTCAAAGGAAAATAACGCAAATATTTATTTAACTAAATACATCCATAACGCAATTTCACTTAAGCTAATTTTTCGTTGTCGGCGTGCCTATATTTAATAACCCCGAATAACCCCTAAATTGATTTGCCATCAAGTCTCTGTACATAGCAAGTTGCCTCTGATCCATTTGCCCCAAGCTGCTATAAAACGCATTCATGTACATGGGATCCATGAATGGGGACATTGGAACATTCTTTTGCATATCCATCATTTGTGTCAAATTTTGCCCTTTGAATGCGTTTAATAGGTTACTTTGACCAGTGCTTGAAGAGTCTTTTGATCCTGTAGAGCTGGTTGGGGATATATCATCTCTAATTTGGTAATTAGGTACATTTAGTTGAGGCTTCTTTATCCCCGAAGGCGATGGAGGCGGGTAGGGTTTGTAATCTTTAGGTGGCGTTGGAGTTTTCGTTGAAATAAATTTACCGTTTGAAGATCGTTTTTGCGGAGGTCGTTTTGGAGGCGTCGGAGTTTTGGGATTGACTAGTGTTATTTCTAAATTAGATCCGACCATTGCTTTACCATCTAGTAATGTATAATTTTTGGATAAATTTTGGGGTGTTTTTGACGGTGAATCTGATGGTACCCGTACTATTTCCACCGACGGTTTCTGTAATGGTGGGGTAAGAGATTTGCAGGTTAGGTCTAATATATCTTGCGGTGTTACAGGTGTGGCTGGTATACTCCGTTGGGGTTTAATTGGGGTTCCTTGCAGCATATGTGGTGGAGGCATAAATGGATCTTTGGGGTTACCATACACAGTTTTCTCTGGCCCAGAAGTTCCGTAAGCGCTAGTCGATTGTATTACTTTGGGTGGTTGGATGCCATTTGCGTAACTTGGTGGAACAATGTTGTACATTTGAAATAGTTGTGCCTGACTCAGTAGCTGATGCTGAATGGCAGGGTTAAGGATAATAGGGCTGGGATTAATGAGAGGCGTTATAGGGGTTATTTGGACGGGAATCGAAGATGGGTGGGGCCAGAGAGGGGTTGGAGGAACGGCCGTCACTTCTAGACCCCGTTCTTTTAGGACTTCCAACTTTTTCTTTTTGACTCCTTGTGGACTTTCCGGGTATTCATCTAGGTCGATTATCTCTGGCGTTTTTGGTTTATATGGGATCTGAAAAAGTTTAAGTATTTTAAAAATTATTTTTAGCAAATTAAAAAGCATCTTGCAATATGTGACTATGACTGTCAAATACGTCTGCCACTTAATTACATGAAAAGCACTATTATGATTTTTACTTCATAAACGTCATGATTTTTGTAAAAAGGCATATACTTAGGATAAACAAATAAAATTAGTTTTAAATTCACTACATACAGCATAAATCTAATCTCATACAATTAACCGAACAATTGTTCATTACGTAAATAATGCTTTTCTCGGCAATAGTTCTTAACAACTTGAGATTTTGCCTATACGGTGGTTTTGTGGGCGAAAAGCTAATAATCTATTAAGGTGTTATCTAAGGGATAAAAATAATTTGAAATAACTTAAAAATAATTTTGCCCCAATAGCGTTATTTTATTGGGGTAAGTAGATCTTCATGATTACTAACCTCTACAATCTCATCATCGCTTTGTGTGTTCGGTGGTTTCGGGTGATGAATGCCGAAGTTAGTGATGGGCGTTGCCGGTTGTGGTGAACTAGACGTAGAGTCCGTTCGTATCATCGATGTTGGTGCTGCAAGTAATACAACATTAATTATATCATCAACTCCTTTAACAAAGCAGAACCACTGAAGCAGAGTACCAGATTGTAATTTGAAGTTTTATATCAATTACTCTATCATAGTACGCTATGAATTTTTACTATAGCAACGATGACTCGCCAATGAAATCGCCTCGTCGCTGTCATTGGTCGGTTTTTGTGACGTATTACCCTCGGAAGCGATACGTAACAATGTTTTAACAGAATACTCTCACAATAGGTCTCTTTATTTGGTTCGTTCAAGATCTCCTGAGGATAGAGGCGAGGCGAAACACGTGTCGAGTTGCTAGAAGCAAATATTAGTGAAATTTACAGTCAAGATAACTCAAAACTATTGGATAATTATGGATTTCCGCAAAATAATGCCTAATTAAATAAATTTTCATAATTTTTTCAAAATTAATTTTATTACGAATAATTATTGAGGAACCGCTTCGGAGACAAATGGCGCGCTAAAAGAGAAGAAACGACGCAAAATTTCTCCTATATTCTATATTAGCGCTCTTTTTTAAATATAATTTATTCAATATTGTATTTTGTTGAAAATATTGCTAAACAATAATCTGGTCCCAGGCTGTCCGATCGCTTAGAAATTCAGCTGTTCAGTAGTAAGATTTAGTCAGTATGAGACATTTTTTGTTTATGATAATAATATTACCAGTAATTGAAGTAACAATAAATTAAAGATTTAATTTAAACTCAAAAAGTAAATTTTTTTACTCAAATAATAATTAATAAATATTGCTAAGTTTAAGTCTGTTTTATATAATTGGAAAATGATGCATGTTTAAATTATTATACAATATTATTAATTTCTTATTCATTTATGTTTATTTCAATTTGTATAATATTCCAATAATTTTAAATTTATTGTAATAATATTATTATGCGATTGTTAGTGTATGTGTTCTTGGTGTTAAATAAATAAATTAATACTAACAGGTATGCGTTCTTTGTTGTGGCCGTGTTGGCTTCACTCGAACAGCGCGCAGGGAACTCCTTCCTACTGGCCGAGCCTTCTGTGAATATAATAATATAATATAAACTGTTAATTATAATTTATATAATATTTATTTTGGATGCATTCATTCCTTTTATTATAAACTATACATATATAATAAATAAATAAATAAATAAATAAATAAATAAAAGAATTGGGATTCTATTGTAAGAATACCTACGTGTTTAGAAGTTTCTGAGGGATTCTCTAGAATTCAGATTATAGATGACCCTAATCGCCCTTTTTTGCAAAACAAATATTGTTTCGATATCATCTGTTTTCCTCCATAGCATTCAATATGACATATGTGAATGTCAATCAATATTATACACTAATGAAGTGTCCAAATTCTGCGAAAAGAATAATCCCACATTCTTTCGAGGCTACAAATCATAAATGTAGACAAGGTATAAGAAAGGTTCTAGGATTGAACCCTGAGGCACACCCATCCGCATTACAGCTCCTGGTAAATGTTCATTATTAATTACCACTCTCTGGGTTGTATTAGATTTTAGTATGAAGTAATAAGATCAAGTGATTTGCTTCTTCTGCTTATCATAGTAAGTGAGTTTACGGATATGAGTACAATGGTCTACGAAATCAAATGCTTTCGAAAGATCACAGAATGCTCCGACAGCGTTATCTGATTTCTTCTAAGCATTAAATATGTGTCGAATCAACGCCATACAGGCATCAGATGTTGAACGACCATTCGTAAAACCAAATTGTTTAGAATGTAAAATGTTACTGCTAGAGAAATGGTTTAGTAATTGATTCAATATTATTTTTTCAATTTCAATTGCTATAGATAAAAGTTACCTATTTTTATAACATTATAGTATAGGTAGGTAAAGTTTCAGGTAAAGAAGACAACCCTAATGTCGTCAGAAGAGGCACAGAAAGAGAGGCAATAGCGCCCCCAAGTACTTTGCTACACCTTTATCACTTACTCACAAGGTAAATAGTTGCATTAACAGACAGAACTCTCGCGTATAATACGAAATTCAAACTGGGTTTTTATCTAAATAGTTTTCATAAGCATCTTTATGGTAATGGTAATAATACCTGTTCAGTAGGGTTGACGTGGGAATGGCCGTTGACTGCGTACTTGTCACCCAGTGTTGACAGACACGAGAGCGCATTGGTGGCCCCCGCCGCTGCGAAAGTAATCCCCGCCGCTCCTGAGCTTTGAGCATCCGACAACTCCTTTAGAATTGTCGTGTCTGCATTACCTGAAGGATACGTTCTAAGTCAAGTAGTCTTCGCCAAGAAGAGTATTTTTGTTGCATCACTTTACATATATATTGTAAGTAAAACGATAAAAATATAAGTTGATTTAAAATAGTGGCAATGAGTTTCTTGCCACTTCTCATTAGCTAACTCTTTACGAAGTGGCGGCAAACTCAATAAGAAAAATATTTTTTTAACATTCATAAGTGTCATTTTCGGAACCTACATGAATAAAGTGATTTTGATATGATTTGATTAATATTATGAAAAGTTTTTAGAATAGCGATTGTCGCTGAGTTATCGCAACATTAATCACATCTTTTACTATCAACTTGAGCACTGAAATTTATGGTACGGGGGACGCAGCTGTTGTTAAGCGCAAGCCTTGATTATGTGAATTTTATCAGTGTGACATATTTGCAAGACACATAAGCCTAATTGAATCAAGTTTATTTGACTTTGACTTTGAAGCGCTGGTAGGTGTTTCGGCCAAATTAAATTAATCAATGAAAATGATTAAATTATTAATTATATACTAAGCAATTTATTCATATAATATGTCATCAAGTGTTATCCAATCAGCTATTAGTGACTTACCTAATTGCAACTTCTGCGGCAGATCGTTCAAGCACATATCGTTCTTGAATTCCATCTCTTTTGGTTTAGCAGTTTCTTCTATCAGCATCTCGACCGGCTTCACGGTTATCTTTACTTTCTCTTCCTTCGGGAGTGACTCCAAGAATTCCCTTTTGAAATATAATATACATATTTGATAACTGGATTTTTCTGAATTCTACATTTGGAATTAGTTTATCGGATAGTTTAGGGTAAATTGTTTTGATAAAGATAATTTAAGACAAGGATAGAGAAAAGAATTCTGAAAGTAAGAATGACGAATCTATACTAATAAATGAAGGGCCGTTGTTTTCCTTCGGTTACACTGCGAAAACTACTAAACCGATCAGAATATTACTTATAGCATAAGATGCAGCTTGTTCCGGAGAAAGTTTTAGTATATGATATGTTAGGATATATGTTGGTGATTACTTGTCCGGGACCTATATTTTTTTGAATAAGAAAACCTATATTATATTCGCAATAGAAATAATTCATTAAATGACATTTCATTACATATGACCCTTAACACAATTAGCACAATACAGAAATAAAATAGTAATTTTAATTTCATACTAGAGCGCCTGAACTTTTAGTATTAAAATTTGAAATTTCATTTTAAAACAATTAAATCATTTACTTCAATTAAAAACACTATTTCAACAATGCACAGTATACAGGCTGTCCTAAAGTTATAGGACATGAAGGGAAAGTACCTTAAATATCGATAATAGGCTATTTTACTGAAAGAAGACTCTATGTTATTTTTAAAAGTTAGCATTCAAAGATTTTCTAAAAATTACTTGCCTCGTCTGGGAATCGAACCGACTGAAATGTAAAAAAAAACACCCCTACTTTTATAATGCCAATCGAAAGAATGCCCAAAAACTAATAACTCTTCTTAAGTAACATAGTATTTAAAAATAAATAAAATAAATAAATATTTTAAAAATAACATAAAGTCTTCTTTCAGTAAAATAGCCTATCTTCGATATTTAAGGTACTTTCCCTTCATGTCCCATAACTTTGGGACACCTGTATACACATTGAACTTTTCACTAAATCCATTCAATTTCACGTATATCTATTATATGTAGTATGTATATCTACACAGCACAAAAACGTCAGCTGTATAGTTACAGATATACTGCTATAAGCATTTCTATGACGCGAACTCACGAGAATTTACCCATCCAAAGTGTCTATCTTTCTTTATATATATATTCTTAATTATTTATTTAGCGCGTGAGCCATACATGAGCATGTCGGTGACGCGATAAATTTTCCCCTACCTAAAAGTGCCATACCTGTTTAATTCCTCAGCTGGTTTGGAAATTATATTAATTTCATCCTTTATTAACTCCCCTGTCTCGTTGTCTAGTATCACATTTTCTTCGCTAGTTGGTTTAGGTGACGAACTAGGTGACGCCCTAGGTGTCAGAACCACGGATTTCTCCAAGCCGTTCTTCGGCTGGATCCTTTCGTGGTTTTCGTACGGCAGTAAGTATCTGGAACCGAAGTGGTTTGGTCACATCGATAAAATAGAAAATCCAAAAAACTTGATAGTAAGGGACGAGACGAATTTGACGTTCTGGTAATTGATACGCCCTGCAATACAGTGCCGCTCAGTATTCTTAAAAACCCAAACATTCTAAGCGGCACTACAATTGCGATCGTCACCTTGTCACATAAGATGCTAAGTCTCATTTGCCCAGTAATTTCACTAGCTACGGCGCCCTTCGCACCGAAACACAGTAATGTTTACACATAACTGCTTCACGGCAGAAATAGGTGCCGTTGGAGTACCCATAAACTAGCCGGCTTCCTGTACAAAGGAGCCTCCCACTGGTTAAAATTTCTTTTCGACAAAAGTCAAAGACCGTGATATCCACCTGGTACAGGTAATATTTGCCTAAGGGTGAGTCCTGTTACTATAGTTGCTGTGAACTTATTTTTTTAAGTGAAATAAATCATAATTGTTATTATATTATCTCTTTGCCCAGACTTTACTTATGTAAAATAGAGTTCATTTATTTTATTTATTTATTTATCACCAACAGCATAACATACAAAAAATTAAAAATAATTATGGTCTAATAGGTTTATAATCTGGTATGAATGCCAGTTACTGGTGCATACACCACTCTCATTGCAAGACATTAATTTAAATATAAAATACAGTTCGTTCTACAAATTTAACAAGGATTTTAAGCAGATTACTAACAATAATAGATACAATATAACGAAGAAATAGTTTGTATGAATATCAACTAACATATTATTATTATTTACAAACAGAAATGTGCGGTTAGATTTTTTTTCAGACTTGTCACTGTATCATGAAAAATATCAAAATCTTTTATGCACGCGGAAAATCGATTGTACTCAGAACACATCCTTGATAATGGAGAATGTTTAAGGGCATTTGTCCTACTTACTGGTTCCACAAGTATGTTAGTAATCGGATTTCGTGGATATCTATACGGGATTTTGAAATTTATTTCATCCAGCAAGTTGAGTGTAAGCCTAGTAATAACTTTGATTTTGTTTTTATAGTCATCTGACAGCTAAAATTATGCTTACCTGAAGCTAAGACAGCCCAATGCAAAAGATTTATCACACTCAGCTAAGTTTTACGTAAGTAAAGTCTGAGTAAAGTCTAAGTACGCTTTACAGATCTCAGCCTTAGAC
>CATIXQ010000012.1:1858325-1878707 GCA_949711755.1 Leptidea juvernica | reverse complement strand
ATAATTATAAACAGCATGATGCAAAGTTTTATAAAAAACACTGCAGCAATTCTCTATGTAACTCGTTTAATAATTTTAAACAGCATGATGCAAAGTTTTATTAAAAACACTGCAGCAATTCTTTATGTAACTCGTTTAACAATTTAAGTGCGAAACTCGCAACATTCATATCACAGTTTAATTAAATGTATAATTATTGTAGAATTGTGTGTGTGTCTCTATCGCGTTGGTGTGAGTGCGATTTTGTTTCCTTAACAAGCAACTATACAGGTTGTTCGTTTATCTAATATAGTAGTGCATCTGTTTATAAAGTACATATATATTTTTTATTACAATAATGGTTTTGAATTTAGCACTTTAAAATTACATTATAATGAATAATTAATGAATTAATAAATGAAAATATTTTATGGCACTAAAAGTACATAAATTTACAATTTGTTTATAACAGTTATGGTAGCATAATAAGGCGATCTTATCGCTATTCACCGATTAGGTTGCCTTATTATCCAGGTAACCTAAAGGTGTAGAGATTATACCATTTCATGTTATATATACCTAAAGATGAATTATTATATAGCGGAACTTTCAATGATAGATATCTCATATCTCTAGCTCATATTATAATTTCTTTCTATTAAAAAGTCTTGCTTTAAAATGAAAGAAAATAATGTTTTTTGCAAAGTTCAATAACAACGTTGCTTTAACTAATAATTTGCGACAATAAATTTCAAAGCTTTCCTTTTATATAAAAAAAGCTAGCTGACCCAGCAAACGTTGTATTGCCGATATTAAAATCGCGATACAGAAGTAACTGTTGATCGTAGATGGGTGAAAATTTGAAGTTGTATGTATTTCTAATGCTGACTCATAATCATACAAATTTAAAAAAAAATAAAAAAATACATTTCATGTGGACCACCCTTAACATTTAGGGGGATGAAAAATAGATGTTGTCCGATTCTCAGACCTACCCAATATGCACTCAAAATTTCATGAGAATCGGTCAGGCCGTTGCGGAGGAATTCAAAGTTTAACACCATGACACGAGAATTTTATATATTAGATTAACTCAATTTACAAAATAATCAACGTTAACTGGCTACGTGAGATGGTACAAATAAATAATAATGTCTCGCGATCACTAATTGTCTGATGATTGAGAAATAATTTTACAATATAGTTAATTTATATAGACCTACTAAATTGATATTAACTGTATAAATAAGATAGCTATAACATGATTGTAACTATTAGTATTTACGCATCTAATTTAAAAGTATGGCATAACATAATAAAACTTAACGCATTAAAGCAAATAAAATTTTCATCAAAAAATTTTAAAAGATATAATCTTTTTTCTTTACAATTATTGATATTCTGAAATGTATTTTATAATATACCATTCGTAAAATATTAAGATTATTTTTCTACGATAATATTAATTTTAAACTTTAAGGGGTATTAAATATGTAAACCTATTCGATTTAAAATAAATGTACATTACTTAAATTATGCAGCAATATAACAAAAATTTAAAACAAATAAAATAAAAACGCAGCAACCTATATAGCGGGCGACACACACACACACACACACACACGTACACGTACAATTGATAGCGCGTCGGATCTATGAGTGCAACGCCCCTGACGTATAAAGCTGGGCTCACACGGTGTGTTCGTAAGATTAAAATCGGTTGGTCCTACGGTTTCCTTATTAATTATTTACCTGTTTGATCTGCTATAATATAAATTGTCAAAGCCAATTAACTATTAAACCATAATAGATTCACAAAAATATCGGTAAAATGCAATTCGAATCGAATACCAAGGGTTTCGAACCATCATACACGATTTAACACTATTTAAAAACCAGTCCCTTAGACAGTGTGCATGTTACTATTACCGATAAAACAACAATTTAAAAAAACTACGATAGCAATTGCAAAATGATCTTAATTCAAATAAAGAAAGTTTATTTTACAAATATTTCATAAGTACAAAAACAAACGAACATGGCTTCATATTTTATAAATAAATTGGTGCTTTCAATCCTAATTGAATATAATAGATGAGATTGTGAGTTTTTTTGTATCGCTTTCACACTTAACATAATCATGATGAAAACTTTTGCACTAACGTTATCAGGGGTAGGGATAAGGGATAGGGTTATATATTATCCCTAAATTTTTAACAGATTCCGAGAGAGCGTTATACTTGTTTCTTTCGTAAGAATACTGTTGATAAATACAGACCTTAATTTTATCTCAATAAATCTTAGTCACTAATTCATAACGAGAACTTATTAGATCGTTATCTTTAAAATCTTTTCCACGAAATGTTAAAGACCTTATGAAGTAACTTTTGTCTCTAAATATGCAACTCAGGAAAGGTGTGCGGTATTTGATAGAACTTGATATAATCGGAATACATTCGGGGTGTGTTTATGTATGTACACATCTGTTATTTTATTATGTGTTATGAATAAATACTTTACTTAACATTACATTCGAAGTTGATCAAAACGGAATTGGCTTAAGTCAACTTTAGATTAACCGCAACAAAAGCCCTATCACCTCAATACTAGGAAAAAATAATAAGAAATAGAAAGAGTGCAACATATTATACTATATGTAAGTGTACGCCATTAAATCATCATAAACGCTCCGACTTCATTGCGTCTAATAATGAATATTACTATGTTTTATCCGAAAAGTTTCCTAGACGACAAAATTAGCGATACTACTTATTTCTACGCGGACGAAGCCATTGACTCGGCTTGTATATATTATAACGCGTTCCAAATTTAAGATAAGCACCAGGGTGTCGCGCAATTGATAATACCCAGTGAAAAATCTGACTACTTTTATTAAAAGTTGTACCGACATTTTCTAAAATCTTCAAAAGTGGTTTACATTATTTTTACGTACTATAGTTTACGTTTGCCAATCTCATTGTTATTATTTTTAGTAACTGTCTTTTACATTTTTTTTATATAACAGAAGAGTATCTGTAGTTTTCATCACGCAAAAATAATACTTCATTGAAAAGTAATAATAAAAATAGAGTAATTATTGTTTTATTTTTAACAATTTTGACAAATTGCTTAAATAATAATTGTTAAATATAACATATTCAACTTGTGGAAAATACGGTATTCAAACAGACACAGTCCTTAATTTGTGGTATAAATATTAATTTTAGAATTTAATCCCAAAATTGAGAGAAATCACTTAAATATAACAAATTTTATATACGTTTCAATAATAACCTTTTTAAAGTACTTAATAAAAAGTGTACATCAGTCGCACATAAAAGAAAAATATTAATTTTAGTTAAGTAAATTGCTGTAAAATATCTATTATAATTATAAATTTGTTTTTTTTTTTCAAGTATTTACTATGCTAATTACTAATCAATTTCAACCGATTTTAATCCTACCACTAAAAACATTACCTACAGTTACGAACAAAAGTAATCTATGCCTTTAATGGCTTCAAATTCAAACTATTCACAAGCACTTAAGAAACTATAATAAAAAATGCGCCAACAAAAAGTGACACAATGTAGACACAGCTTTGGGGACATAAATTCTCAATAACACGAAATGGAGTGGGGGGATGTGTACAGGGCCGCACTCGTCGATATTATTATTATTATGATGATTCAATATTCAACTTGTTCTATTTTTTATTGAATCTATATTTAAGACTACATAGCCCAGTGGTTGGTAAACTTGAAATCTTTTCGTCCAGGGTTAGAATGTTGGTAAGTGCAAACATTGGTATGATAATGATGAATGTGTTTTTTTTCAATGGTTATACATGTATGAATGAATATTTTTAAGTATGTAAATTGTTTTTAATACATAATGTTCGGGTACCCATAGCTAATTATTATAATTATTAGCATTAATTCTTTGTGTCAAAAGCATAAAATATTACCGCATTTAAAGATATTTACGGATAAATACTTTGTATTATTTTAAAGGTCAATTGTAACCTTTAAGGTAATCACCTATTATTAGTAAACCGCATGCTCGTCTGCGGTTGGCAGATATATTAACACAAAAATAAATTTGTTTGTAAATATTGCCACATTTTAACATAATTATAAATCCTCTAAAGTCTCAAATAACTTAACTCAGAACATTTTATTCAACTGGTGGTTGCAAATAATGTATATAGTTATAAGCGAAAAAAAAATTTAAATAAAGAAGTTACAAATTTATTAATGCAGAGGATTTTATTTTTGACCAACTTCAAAAAGGAGGTGGTTCTCAATTCGCCGGTATGTTTTTATTTTTTAGCTTTGCATAGCTCAAAAGGTTTTCAATGTTAAAGAAGTATTTTAAAGCAATAGTTAGACAACTGAAAAATTATACATGAGACTTTTTGAGATACTTAAAATATAGTATTAATAAGTTCATGTATATTACTCACACGAAACCCATTGTGTGCGAGTTCGATTCGGTCATGTGACCACTTTTTATCAAATACTCGGTGCGCTAGCGACAGATGTTGATAAAATTTCTTCGGCGAACCCTTGGTTTGTGTGGGTAACGGGTCCGCTAATCGTGCAATAATGCATATTTTTCCGTCAGGGTGTATAACCTCCGCGCTTTGGTATCTTGTCATATTAACACCTGCATGACATGTCAGCGAGCGGTCACCACTATGCAGACAATACTTTAATTGGTGATTTTTCGTCGCTTAGATAGCCTTTTAGACAAGATTTTAATATTTCTTCAACGAGTTCTTAGTCCGTCTTAAACTTATTCACGTCTCAATATATTTTATTCGAGTTAATTTTAGTTGGTACAAATATTTAACTATTACGTATTTCGATGTCCTAACAAACCTCACTAAGTCGACATTTTTAATCCACATTTGTGAAACTACTTTCATCTTTATCGACCTTTTCATGCCCATAATTGGCACTACCTCTTTTAAGTATATGTTTTAGTAAATATGCATTATAAGCATATCAAATTTTAACTTTAAATAGACAGACGTAAATTAAACAAAAGCCAATAGAAGGGTCATTAGCTGTATTGAATTACCAAGTTTCATACCCTTTCCTTGAAGCCCTAGTTGTGTGGAGACGAAGCACTTTATAGTGTATCTTTCATATTATATACGTTTCTTAAACATTACTTCGCTTTATCTTAAAGATTAATGTAACAATTAATAAAACTGGATGGACTATGATACACTGATAAGGTGGTATTAAAGGAAAAAGTGCACATCTGTCTGCCACCTGCTATATTCGAGTTTTTTACCAGAAAGCACTTTTCATTTATGAGATTTTATTTTTATATGTATTGGAATACTCATTAAAATATCTATATTTATACTATTTGTAGATCGGAGTTTATTGAACTAATCATATGAACTTGAAAGTATTTTATACAATATTAATATTTTTTAATTACCATAATATTGGGTTGGTTTCTGTTTCTTTTGGGTGGAAAACCTTCACAATGATGAGGATACGAATGGATTGCTATATAGAAATAGATCCCAATCCTCTTCTTTTGCCTAATAGATATTCAATACTGACGTTACAAGGCACCATAAGCGGTCGTGGTCACTAGTCGACAGATTAATCCAACCTGTTCGAAGTAAATTCATCGAACAGCATTATATTACAAATATTGCTTAGTAGATAATATTAATTACTTATAACCATGTGTTGCCTTTAGTAAGGCAGTACGCGAGTAACCATTGATCGGTCCGGTCCTAGTTACCATTAACCATTTGCCTTTAAGCATTACAGGACTGGTCCGAGTAACCATTTTAACCAATTAATAATAGAGATCCGCGTACTCACCAGTAGAACCATTAATTATAGTAATTTAGCAAGTATCATAGATAAGTTTAGTACCTTAAGTAAATAAATACTTTTACCATAAAACCAATATATATCTACCCCTAAGTGCACCCCTTTTCACAACCCTATCAAAAATATATACCCTATAAAAAATATCCGATAGCATATAATTTATTATTGCACCATCAGCCATCTGATTAAGTAGAAACGCCATTACCACATACACTAACTTAATATTTAAACAACGTAGTAACTGGAGAAACAAAATACTTAGTCATAACTAATTACTTCTTGAATATTTATATATATTAATAAAGTGAGTTCATTCGTTGAGATATAAACAACCTATCGTATGTAACTTCGTGAGCTCAAAATCACTGTTTATATGCAATTACTTTATAAGCATGATTGTCATGATAGTCTTGGGCAAGAAAATTATAAATACAAATTCGCAAGCGATATAAATATGTACATGTAAAAATTTCAAAATATGAAACAAAATTTAAATAGAGTACATCTCTGGTAAGCAGTGAAAGATGAGAGTCGGGTCGAGTAGAACGATTGTCATGTTTTGATACTTTTATAACTGACTAATCGCTTCGGATTATTATATTATTATTATAGAATTTAAGCGATAATTTCGCAGAATTGTGGCATTGTCTAATATTTTATTATATATTGATAACTTTTGATTTTAGGAAACATTAATTTATTAATTAAGAATGTTTGGTTGTACCTACTTATCTAGCATAGGCCAAACAAGTAGAACTTAGAATTTTTGATCTGTTTATTTGTACACGCTTTATCTCAGAAACGAATTAACTGATTTGAAGGCCATTTTCACTGAATTAGAGGGGTAACCGTAATATATAGTATTTGTTTCATTACGCAATACACACACAAGAAATTTAAATTAACTCAATCAAATTGCGGACACCCACTAGTTTTAAATAAAATACCTAATTAGTGTTAATTGCATGATACTAAATATTGTTAGTTTAACTCTAGGAAGATGTAGAAGAATTAAATATACGAAAATTTTGCTTTAATATTGTAAAATGCAATAATTATTTTACTTTATTTTTGTGTTATGATAAAATAAATAATAAGATGTGAATGTGGATAGTCACATTTTTCGACCACGTACGTCTTTTGCATACAACTCCTTTTATTTTGTTTTCATTGTAATAGAGTCAATACAAATATAAAATATGTGAAAATGTCGACTGTTTTCCTATTATGATAGTTGAAATAAGGGATGGACGGACGGACAATGACTACTTAGCTATCGAACCCTAATAATATAATATTTATAAAATCCACGAGATTAAACTCACTAAACAAAGCTATTTGTACCAGTATAAAAGCAGCGTTACTCAGCCATTACGTAATCGTAAGCAGCTATTATCATAACAAGTATCAAATAAACATTCAGAGTTATGATGACCGTTGAAATTCACATACGACAAGTCCAGTTATGAACAAAGGATGAAATGTTATTCAGGTTCATAATTATCATTTGGTAATGTGTTGCATTATATTAGTAAATAAATTGTTAAGTTTATTAGTCAATGGACGTAGTAGTATATTATACAATCAGGAATGGGCTGTGCTGTAGAGAGCTCAGGTCCAAGTACCAAGAATAAGATAGCATGTATGAAGGTGACCATTGCAGCTATAGATCCGTGATCACTGCTTTCTCAAAAGACTGGCATATTCTGTTAGTGTATTTGGATTTTCTTCACGCATGCCCAAAAAATTGTACTAGCTTCAATCAGCACTGCTTCCAGGTACATTAAATATGGATGACTCCAAAAATGTAATGCTTAATGCTTATAACATTATTCATCTAAGACCACAGTGAACAAAACCCAGGTCTCCCTAATCCTTCAGTCGCCTTCTGTGAAGCGTACACAATCTCTGTTACGTTCGCTATAAATACTTATTATTCTTATAACGTGACATAATGAAATACTGCAAATTGTTTAGATATAGCCCTAAAAGAAGAAACGACGCAAAATGTCCTCATAAAACTGAACTCCAAAATTATTATCAACTACACGAGTAAATCTGGGTGGCCCAGCTTGTGAAGTTATACGAGTTCAGAAGTACATGTTTGTAATTTGAACGATAGCGCTTATCAGCGAATTTTATTACCAGCGTGTAATTAATTATAGATTACTTCTTAGATTAACTGGAGCATTTAAGTTTCAAATAATACAAATTAATTGTAATAATGTTATTTTAAGATCGATATAATAAAATACCAATTCATCAGAATTTATTGGAAAAGTAATTATTTCGGATCTTTGTAGCAAAAACATGATAATAATTAAATAGTGGTTCACATATACCTAATACAGTATTTTAAACTTTATTCGTTTATATGTAGGTATATTGTTAATTATGTGCACTAAATGAAAGCTATTTGTTTCTTACATGGAAGATTGAAGTTCTCAACTTTTTAATTGTAAAGAGTTGCTTATGATACCCTAGACCTTCTTTTAGAAAGATTGTATTAACGTCACGATAAGTTTCAATTGACACATATCAGTGAAATCACAGTCCCGACATAGTACGAATTAATCTTTCATACATTCGCTATGAACGCATCTCCACTTGTCAATGTGACAACACAGTGCTCAAAGAGAATTTAAACACTAGGTTCACTCTCAGTGTCAGTGCCGACACCGGCAGTCACGGACGTATCCGTTGACAACGATATTTTTTTCGTTTCATGGACGCCGTGACATCAAAAAAGTGAATGACGAGCGATTGATAGAATTAGTTTGTGAAAATAGTGTAACATCTATTATTCAAAAAAATTCATTTCATCATTAACTAATTATTTGAATAATGTCATGAATTCTTCCTCGGTCTTTTTAGTTGATCCAGGCTTGTCTCACTTTCCGTGTAGGTATTGAAATCGTAAGTACATGCGGTGGCCTCTACACAGAAGGCCAGCCAGTAGGGAATCACGAGCGAGAAACATAAATAAAACAAGGCAAATTAAAGTTTATTGAGATATAGATTTAAATTTTTTAAGCGTCTAAAGACGCTGAAACAATCTTATTTAAAGTGATTATTATTATAATGAAATATGGTAATTTCATGATAGATACCTATTTATTTCCTATATACTAAGTAGGTTTGACAATGTCGTGGTCTTCCAACGCATGCATTACTATCTGCAAGTAACGTTGGTTTGACAACAAAAAAGAAAATTGAAAGAATATTGATTTAAAATTACGATAACATACCTATTTATATTGTAGAAATGAGCTATTTTTATTAGATGACCTTATACAAGGAAGGTACAGTTTTAGGTAAAGAAGTCAACCCTAATGTCGTCAGAAGAGGTATGATCATCGCGATAAAAAGAGAGGCAACTTCTAGGTGAATAAAAATGTATAACCGCAAGAGTCCATATTTCTTTAATTGATATGATATTCTTTGGTTGAACTGAACTGAGCAAACATGATGACGGACTATGGTTTTACTGGTATGTGCGAATCTATCTTAATATAGATTAATAACGATAAGATAGATTTTCAGTAAGTAAATTATGTATATATAATTTTTTTATTAATTATCTTTTAAACACATCACAAACGTATTACATACAATACAACGTAACTGCCGTACAGATATAAAGTTGCGATATTATAAAAAAAATATATAAAGGACCAAAACATTCTCAGCACAGTACACAAACCGTTCACAAAGTTTTCAAAACACGTAATCACAGAAGGTCTCAAGCGCCGCACTAGCCACGCAACAAGCAACCCTACCCCCACACAATAAGGTGCACAATAATAATGTTTACCTAACTTATTAATAACACCAGTATTTCGTAGATTAGGAAATCGTGTTTTTTGTTACCGATACAACTATTGCACGCGGTTCGATCTGTTTTTGACGAATTTGTTGATAACGATGTCATCTTTTGGTTATATAATTGAGTAGCTTATACCCGGCGCTGTTTCGCGTGCATGAATTTAAAAACTGCGTTAGACTCAAAATATACTATACAAATGATTTGAGTTTTTATTTAGTGTTCATTTAGCCAATATTTGTCTTTAAAACAATTCGACACGTGTTTCGCCTCTACACGGGGCATCCTCAGGACGTGTTGTCTCGCCAAAATCTGGCACGAGACTTCAGTCTCGTCAGTCTCTCAGATTTTGATAAATATTGGCGGAATTAAAACTAAAGAAAACACAAATCATTTGTATAATTATGGATTTCCACAAAGTAACACCTACTTCAATAAATTATCAAAATATACTAGCACTTAGACTACCTGACAGCCAGATAATGACAGCGTGAATAATAATGACTTGTCAATGCGTGCGTTAGTTATCTAGTTTGATAATAAAAAAAGAGCTAATGCTAAGCGTGGCTGACTGTTTACGACTTATCATAAAAATCTGTTACGCTAACAATAGATGCGCCTTCCTATTCTATCTTGCTGTATCTTCATTAGTACTTCTTCTCTCCCACAGGCTTCGTTTGATTTTTCGCTAGTATACTTTACGCCTCTGGTAGGTACGGAGTTCGACTCGTCCGACTCGAGCTTATCTCGTTTAAAAATACAAGTACGAAGGATATATGCAAACTAATGGCAAAGCAGAACTCACTTTACGAGAACTTACTGACTAATTCAAATTTAAATTCAAATATTTTTATTCAAAACTAACTGACCCGACAGACGTTGTTCTGTATATAATAAATATAATAATGTTTTTATATGAATTTGTCAATAATATATCATAACATCAAGAATTATTTAGCAAAATTTGCACCCTGTTGTTGTAATGAAACTGTATTACAGCAGAACTGTCAATAAATTATCTCATAGAAAATATTAATTAATTAATAAAAAAAAAATCTAATTAGTTTTTCATTTTAAACTATTCTTTCAATTTTATTTCTGAACGACGGGGGACACATCAAAGGAAAAACAAAATTGTTGCTTTTATTTAATTCTGAACATTTTCATATTCATTCACCTTTTAAACCTTCCCTGGACTTCCACAAATAATTCAAGACCAAAATGAGCCAAATCGGTTTTAGCGAGACTAACGAACAGCAATTCATTTTTATATATATGGATAGATAGGATGTGACATCACTTATTGAAAGTCAAAAACTAATCGTTCCTATCACCTGGAATATACTCTAAAAACAACACAGCCCTCTGAACAATAAAAAGTTACCAATACTATGTACGGAATTCTAAATATGCTAAGTAAAAACATAAAAGTAATATATAACAGTTAACACATACGCAAGGATTGTCACATTTAACTCGCTGTATCGATTTACTACTAATAATAGAAGTGTATTAGTGTGGCCACAAGTCACAGGATGAAGCGGTTATTTATTATATCATTTTAAATTATATTTATTCTTTATGGGAGGAAATGTGCTAAGTTCCAGGTGCAAAGGTGTCGTAAGAGGCAACTAAGGGCATTTACCAGTGGGAGGCTTCTTTGCACAGGATGCCGGCTAGATTATGGGTACCGCAACGGTAACTTATTCTGCCGTGAAGCAGTAATGTGTAAGCATTATTGAGTTTCGGTCTGAAGGGCGCCGTAGTTAGTGAAATTACTGGGCATATTGGACTTAACATCTTATGTTTCAAGGTGACGAGCGCAATTGTAGTGCCCTACAGAATTTTTAGGGCAGGACTTATCAATTACCATTAGCTGAACGTCTTGATCGTCTCAACCCTTATTGTCATAATTAAAACATGGGCGATCGCCAACAACAGCAATTATAATGTCTGCAAAGAGCAATTAATGCAATTTGAGCCGAGCATTTGCAAAGATGGTTTCGGTACAACAAGAGGGCGTAAAGGTACGGTCTATAAAGACCCGAATACCAATTTAAATACATTACAAAGAACAATTACTATTAGTTGTAGAACTTTCTACATTTCTATGAAAACGCCACCGCATATGCCTTGCGCGCACAATCCGGTTTAAAGCGGTATGGTCCGGATTAGTCGTCCCGCAGTCGATTTAACCGGGCTTATCCGATATTTTGGAAAGGGGAATTTGTCAATAAAAATATGATAGGCTTTTGACTTTAATCTTGTGTGAGTTTTAATTAATGGTTTTTGTTTCAACTTCGCTGATTCCTAAATTTAACGCCGATACTTGCAATCCACAACAAACAGCTGCAAAACTTCGTATTTTTCCTACCGCAATGTTTTTTTTGTTAAATGAAAAATTCTTTAGCCGCTTTGGCAGGTGGAAATCTTATGGGTTCGCTTCATCTATGCCAAATGAATAATTATAAAAATATATTCTATAGTATTATTAGTTACACAATTTTTTTGATGGGTGAAATCTCGTGAGTTCGCGTCATAGAAATGCTTATAGCAGTATATCTGTAGCTATACAGCTGACGTATTGTGCAACATTAATGCTATGTATATCTTATAAGTGAAATTGAATGGATTTAGTGAAAAGTTCAATGTGTATATACTGTGCATTGTTGAAATAGTGTATTTGTTTGATTAATATATTACTGAAAATAAGTTTTAAAAATAAATTGAATTTAAGAATTTAACTGTTTTTAAACCATCGAAAATCTTTACAACTGCCAATTTTTTTTTAAGAGAAGTGACGAGTCGAACCTGACCTGATCTGTATTATACCCCGCTGTTCTAATGCAGTTACCACTGAGAGGCTCCTTTGCACAGGATGCCGGCTAGATTATGGGTAGGTACCACAACTGCGCTATTTCTGCCTATGATTACTGTGACGACCTAGCATTACTGTGTTTCGGTCTGAAGTGCGCCGTAGCTAGTGAGAGTGGCATTGCATTGATATGGGCAGGGCGTATGAATTACCATCAGCTGAACGTCCTGCTCGTCTCGTCCCTTACTGTCATAAAAAAATGCTCATTAGCCCTATGAAATCGTATGATGCGATTCCTCGACCAGGATCGAACTTCAATTATCTTTATGACAATACGAGACGAGCAGGACGTTCAGTTGGTAATTGAAACGCCCTGCCCAATACAAGTGCCGCTCAGGATTCTTGGAAAACCCAAAAATTCTGAGCGGCACTACAATTGCGCTCGTCACCTTGAGACATAAAATGTAAAGCCTTATTTGCCCAGCAATTTCAATAGCCACGGCGCCCTTCGGACTGAATGAAACAATAATGCTTACACATTACTGCTTCACAGCAGATATAGGCGCTGTTGTGGTACACATAATCAAGGAGGCATCCTGTGCAAAGGAGCCTCCCATTGTTCGGAGATACTTAATCTACAAAACATCATATAGCATAGATAACCCCATAACTAGTAGTAGAAATACTATGCATTTGGTAGAACAATATTAGTAACATCGAGCGAGGTTATCTTTCAAACGTTGACACGCGGCTCCGATGCAGTAATAATTCTAGGGACATGATCATCGTAATTACGCTCGTCACTTCCAGATATACACATAATGTACACCATAATACTTGCATAGTATTGCTTCACGACAGGAAAAGGTGCTGCTATTATCGAGCTGTACTAACACAGTTAAAAAGATAGATTTATATAATACTAGCTGACCCGACAGACGTTGTTCTGTAGATAATAAAAAAAATACTGTATTTATAAGTACTTTCAATAAAAAATGCTTCCTGTTGTTATAATGAAATTGTTTCACGGCGGAACTGTCAAACCGTGCATCATTAAATTCTGTCACAGAAAATATGTATCCCAAATCAAAATCAAAACTATCCTATCTCTCAAGTTGGACCAAACTGCACTTGATGAAGTAATCCCCATTTAAATCTGTTCATTAGTTTAGGAGTCCATCGCGGACAAACAACGTGTCACGTAATTTATATATATTAAGATATACTAGTGGACCCAACAGATGTTGTCCTATATACACGTGTTAAATTTGAAAAATCGGTCCAGCCGTTAGTAGGAGTTCACTAACATACACATGAGCAGGAGAATTATATTATATGGACGGAATTGAGAATCTAAACCGATCTCAAATTCAATGAAACACACAAAAAAATCATCAAAATCGGTCCAACCGTTTAGGAGGTAGTCCAATTGTAAACCTAAACCATTCTCGAATCCACCTGAAGACACACAGAAAGTTTCATTAAAATCGGTCCAGCCGTTTAGGAGGAGTTCAGTAACAACAGAAGCACAAAAGAAATATATATATTACTAGCTGACCCACCAAACGTTGTATTGCCATATTTGTATTTAAAAAAAATTGGGGTATTAAAAATTGATGCAACCGATTCTCAGATCTACCAAATACATCGTACTACAATTATTGTATTCGATTGCCATCTTGCAACCCTATAGCGGATTTGTGGTTGGAACAGAATAATACAAAAATCGTGAAGTAAAAAATAGTTGTAGAGCGTAGAAGGGCGAAAATTTGAATATATATATATTTTTTAAATGCTGAATCATAATAAAATAAAAACAAAAAAAAATTTGTCCAAACATTAAAAATAAATGTTAAGGGGAAAATCCCTTATCACTTAGGGGTATGAAAAATAGATATTAGCCGATTCTCAGACCTACTGAATACGCATATAAAATTTGGTAAAAATCAGTAAAGCCGTTTCGGAGGAGTAAGGTGACAAACATTGTGACACGAGAATTTTATATATAAGACTAGCTGAGCCAGCAAACGTTGTATTGCCGATATTAAAATCGCGATACAAAAGTAACTGTTGATTGTAGATGGGTGAAAATTTGAAGTTGTATGTATTTTTAATGCTGACTCATAATCAAACAAATTAAAAAAAAATGTCAAAAAAAAAATTTGGAGTGGACCACCCTTAACATTTAGGGGGATGAAAAATAGATGTTGTCCGATTCTCAGACTTACCCAATGTGCACTCAAAATTTCATGAGAATCAGTAAACCCGTTTCGGAGGAGTAAGGTAACTAACATTGTGACACGAGAATTTTATATATTAGAAGACTAGCTGACCCAGCAAACGTTGTATTGCCGATATTAAAATCGCGATACAAAATTAACTGTTAATAGTAGATGGGTGAAAATTTGAAGTTGTATGTATTTTTTAATGCTGACTCAAATGTCAAAAAAAAAATTTGGCGTGGACCACCCTTAACATTTGGGGGGATGAGTAATAGATGTTGTCCGAATCTCAGACCTACCCAATACGCACTCAAAATTTCAAGAGAATCGGTCAAGCCGTTTCGAAGGAGTTTAACTACAAACACCGCGACATGAGAATTTTATATATTAGATAAAGATGGGCAGAATTCAACTCAAATGCAGTACGGAACCAAACAGACACAATAACAAAATAGAGAAACAATATAATACAAAGTGGCTTCGAAACAAGAAACCGGTACTTAATGACTTTCCCAATTAAATTATGTTGTCCTTTACTGTGACAAAAAACAATCTGTATTATGTACTTTTAAAGTATTTATAATTCTTAGTACAGGTCTAAGGATGGGGTAAATTCATATACCTTGGCCTTGGCATAAAATACAATAGAATAAAAATATATTTACTCACCATAGAGAGGCTCCTTTGCACGGATGCCGGCTAGATTATGAGTACCACAACGGCGCCTATTTCTGCCGTGAAGCAGTAATGTGTAAGCATTATTGTGATTCGGCTCGAATGGCGCCGTAGCTAGTGAAATTAATGGGCAAATGAGAGTTAACATCGTATGCCCCAAGGTGACGAGCGCAATTGTAGTGCTGCTCCGAATTTTTGGGTTTCACAGGAATCCTTAGCGGAACTGCACTGTAATGGGCAGGGCGTATCAATTACCATCAGCTGAACGTCCTGCTCGTCTCGTCCCTTGCTGTCATGAAAAAAATAACATATTGCAGCAACACTTGGTAATCGTCATGAAGGTACATAAGTTCATAAAGAGGTTTTGACACGTGGAGAAGAAGTGATAAGAAACTCCTAGCCATAAAGATATTTTACCAATGTGAGACTTCTTTGCACACAACGCAGCCTAGATATGAAGACCGCAGAGACGTTTTTTTCTGCCACTAAACAGTAGTGTGCAAGCATTAATGTATTTAAGCTACTGAGACTCAACATCTCACAGTTTTAAATTGATGAGATTTTTGAGTTCTCAAGAATCCTGAGCGGAATTGTGATGAGAATACCCATCTGAGGGGTAAATGAGGTAAATTTCAATTCCGGCCTCTTTTATCAGGATTTAGTTTACTCCACCTTGGATTCATAATAAAAAAATACAGACATCTTGAATCGAATTATTTAAAAAAAATGTTACATATTTAAACTCTCCAAAATTTATTACGGCATAAGGGTTGTTTCTAATCAGGCCTAGTAGTATTAGAAATTAAATAAATAATTTTAAGTAACGTTAATTTCATATAACCTAGTTCATCTTCCCAGTTCTATTTCTAGTGAAATCAACCGGAAATCAGAGATGCTAGCTAAGGGATTACATGAACTTAAGCAAGTTAGTACTTTCTGTTAAGGCGAAGAGTAAGCAGAAAACACGCAAACATGGTGTTTTTAGAAAAGTTTTGTGGTGAAAGTATAGCATTTGGAGCTATGAACACTACTTAATCCTGTTACACATATCCTTAAGTCTTATTTGTAGGTTGCTAATGCTTGCTGTTGGTTATAGTTAACACTGCCGAGCCTTTTTGAACAACCACTTTTCTTTAAAGTTAAACAAGTTTTTTGGTATGGCGTGACGCATTTTTTTGGTACTTCTCTCAGAAAAGTTATTCTTATAGCTTGTACTTTTTTGTGTAGGTTCATTTATTCAGATTAGTAGTGAATAACGAGGATTGTAAGCATATAAACTGTTTTCCACCCAAGAATTTTGAAAATATTGGCTTTGTTACATAGATGGCGGGCCGACAGCCGTGAACTAATATCGCTCAAGGTCGCTGGCATTTAGTGTCGCCTTAAATGTAAGACATCTTTTACTTTAATAAGCTCTCGTTTGAAAACCGTACGGAACCCAAAAGATTTGGGATTTCTTGCGTAATGTAATAGAAATTGTCAAAGATGGTTAAATTATTCATATAAGTAATTATTAATCGTACATAGTAACTTGATGAAACAAAGCAAGGTCGTTGGAATACTGGCGTTCATTAATATTTAATATTAATAGCATAATATTATGTGAATATTATTGCGAAGATAATTTTATAATTATTTATAATATATATATAAGATTTAATATACAGGGTGACCGAGAAGTTGACGTCCAAAGCTAAAATTTGAAAGCCTCATGGTGATGAGTATCCGAATCACCCCTATGTATGTTCTACGATTTTGCGTAGTTTAGGAGATAATTTTTTTTTCCCGTTTTATCCGCTTTTTTCACCCAATTGTGGTTAAGGACTTTTTTCTAATTTTATTGAACACTTTTAGTTAAATTTATTGTTGATAATTATTAACTACAGTTGCAATAACCACATAAGAAACTATGAATAGTTTAGACAATGCGGAATTAGTTTAGAATTGAGTCGTAAGTTCAAGATAAGCTCCAGCTAAATTCATGAAAATGTTCAAGGTATCAAAAATAAAATAAAATGGGGAGCCTATGGCTTCTAACTATTTTTAAAAACTTCCCAGAACACTAGCCAATAAAATGAGCCAAATTCAAATTATAGCTTTGGACTTCAACTTCTCGGCCACCCAGTAGGTATGTATCTTAATATATATAAATAACGTAACACGTTGTTTGTCCGCGATGGGCTCCTAAACTAATGAACGGATTTTAACTGGGATTACTTCATGGAGTGCAGTATAGTCCAACTTGAGAGATAGGATAGTTTTTATTTCGATTTGGGACCCATAATTATTTTTATTTCGAATATTTGTTTTGTATGAACATTTTATCTATCAGAGTTTTTTTATTTGACGCACGGTTTGACAGTTCTGCTGTGAAACAATTTCGTTCCAACAACAGCGAACATATTTTAGAATATAAATCTTGATGTTACGAAATATTATTGACAAATTCATAAAAAACAGTTTATTATTTATTATGTACAGAACAACGTCAGCTAGTATTTATATAAAATCTTATTCGGTGCCCGCAATACTCGGTAAGAATAAATGTTATATAATGGTCTAACATATAATCACTAATTATTTTATACTCATAAATAATATAGTTTATTAAAAAACTATGTAGTTTAACATTTCGAAGTAAAAATGGATTTTTTATAAATAGAAGTATCTATTCTTATATATGACTTGCAGCCACACCATGAAATAACACAACACAAAAAAAAACAAAGCTTAGACTAAAAGAAAACTTATTAATAATAATAATATATTGACACACTTTTTACACAAATTATCTTGTCCCAAGTTAAGCATATATAGCCTGTGTTATGGGTTACAAGACAATGATATTATATTTAATACAATATACTTACTTAAACATACATATATTCATATAAACATACATAAATACATTTAAACATCCATGAGTCGGAAACAAACATCCATATTCATCATATAAATGCTTGCACCTACCGGGATTCGAACCCGGTAGTAGGTAGGATCGCTAACCACTCGGCTATACAGGTCGTCTATAATAATATATAGGTCGTATATAATTAGTTGCATTACAAAAATAGGTGCTGACGCAATTGTTATGGAACCAACTTAGTGTTAGCTGGCCAGCATGGGTTTTTCAGGAGCCCCAACAATTATTCACACTTCACTTTGAATAGTAGCTGATATTGATCTAACTTAAAACAACTGAATAGATATAATAACATCAGTAAAGAATGGATGGATGTGTGGCGGTCCTCCACAGTGCGGTTTTCAAGGAGCTTTCTTCCACGTACTACAAAATGAGCTACCTTGTGCGGTGTTTCCGGGACAATACGACATGGGTTCCTTCAAAAAAAGCGCGTACACCTTCCTTAAAGGCCGGCAACGCTCCTGTGATTCCTCTGGTGTTGCAAGAGATTGTGGGCGGCGGTGATCACTTAACAACAGGTGACCCGTACGCTCGTTTGTCCTCCTATTCCATAAAAAAAAAGAATGGAAATACCAATTAATTTGTTTTACTTTAAAGCATAAAAATGTTTAAAAAAGTAAAATACAAAATTAAGAAAAAAAAAAATAAAAACACAAGGCGTAATCTAAAATTAAAACATAGGCACGTATTTACAAAGTATAAAATTTAACAATAGTTATTCAAATACCTATGATAAAAATATAGAAAATATTAACCTTACTCAAAATATTTATGAAATGTTTTTATGATAGACCCGCCCTCAAGAGCCAGTTCAATTTGTGGCATCTCATTAGTATGCGTAACGATTAATGCTTAATATAACATAATTATATTTATTTCCTTCTACCCTCAATAGGAAAAGGAAAAATATTATGTTTTATTTTGTATGTATTTATTATTACACAGTCAAATTTCTTGACCGATAAATAATTTGAGTAGCAGTAATAAGCTAAATAAATTATAACAAACAAATATAATACGGACGATAGGGGGTGAAAATATCTAAAAAAAAAATTTGTGCTTCCAATGTTACGCGATGTATCCTATAATATCCCAGGATACACAAAATTCAAATAAAGGTTATTCCAATTTTGATCGTTGTGTGTTGAAAATCGAGACTTGTTTTGTTTTTTCATATAAAACGTACAATACATTATTACTACGTTAAACACCTCTACAGATAGGGAGAATGGAGTTAATTCCTAGTATATACATATAGTAGTAACAATATACATTAGAAAAATATATATTTTTCTTAAAAATAATATAAAGTATCAAGTCGCGTGGGTCGCACAACACTACGGAATGAGTCGCTTACGAAATTGTTCCACGATTCACAAGCAGAACGTAGCAACTGAGATTTATTCAAGCAAATAAATATTAATATTAGGACGTTGTTTTATCTTCACTGAATACTATTCAATATAATCTGTTTATATAAATAAAGATATACGTCAAAATAAAGTAATTATATTTAAAATTTCATATTATATTGTAAATGAGGGCACAAATTATAATAATTATAATGTTATTTTGGAAGTTTAGTCAAGTGTGCCATAATAATATTTTTATGACTTCGTTCGTTCATCTGTTCGTTTTTATTTTTTTTCGTTTTCGATCGATTTTTTTGTATACAAACGATTTGGCGGTGATTATCAAAATAATTGAGATAATTCAAACTTTAACTTACCTCACATGAGCAGCAAACCCTGCTTTTCTGTATGGGATATATAATTTTATTTGACCTATTAAGATCTTATTTGTGCAATTTCAATGTCCCCCAGCCCCTCAGATCAAGTGTGTCAATAACAAACGGGAAGCTTATAAGACTCTCTTACACATGTTTATGACAAATTATTCCTGTGTAAGAATATAATGAGCATAAATAATGGATCGAAATCAATCAAGCAAATTAAATAAATTTAAAGAAAAACTTCAAAAAAAAATTCGAATATGTATGTAGATCGATTAAATAATTCCGAAAAATCCGGTGTTTATAAACTAAGTTGTGACACTTGTAACGGGGTATATATAGGTCA
>CATIXQ010000012.1:1764669-1858315 GCA_949711755.1 Leptidea juvernica | reverse complement strand
GACAAGAAAAGAATAAACTTAATAACACCACAAGAAGAAACTAAAACAAATAAAATATATTCTATTGTATTTCTCAACGTTTCAATGACAACTTACAAAATTAAATGGATTATTTTCATTTACGTCTTTATGAAGACGGTGCGAGACCGCGAACGAACAGCAATGACGTGGAGGTGAATAGCTTTTTATCATAATTATTTGTTCAAATAAAATAAATTGAATATTTAGTACACTAAAAACTGTAACTAAGGTTAGTGCTACTATTGAATTGTTCTTGCTTTAGTTTATCGATTATTACAGGCTTATATTAAATTTTTTGTGTTAGTTGGTTTAATGTGTGGGTTATACTCAACGACTGAGTTTCGACTGTTAGACTCAACTAAGAGAGCTAAATTTTTACATGGATGGATAAAATTTTACACACATAGTTGGTTTGGATAACAATAGATAATTAGCTAAGTGATATTATTATTATCTCCCCGTCATAAATGCGGTAAAACTAAATCTACGCAATGCTAAGTGATCTTACCGTTCACAGAGCACTGGATCTCCGAGAATTCGAGCAGCTCTGATTTGCACGCGCTCAATTAATTCCAGCTGATACTGGGGTGCGCCAGACCAGAGATGACAGCAATACTGCAGATGTGACCGGATCTGGTCTTGGTATGGCGCTAGAATGTTCTAGGCGGGTACTAAGGGGAGAGATGTAGAAGATCTTTGATACGACAAATTGTTTTTTAAAGTGGTTAAAAAAATACGTAAACACGAAGGCCAGGGGGTTAAATTGAACAAAAGTTCATTTTTAAATGGTTGCTTTAATGGAAAGTATAAATTTAAAAATATTATCATGAACCTACGTACTTACCTGTAATTATTTATAAATGCTTTTGAAGCTGTGATGAAATGTTTTTTTTTTTTTACTTTGAAGAACAAGTTTTTTTCAAAATTTCTTCACAATTTTTTAATGAGGGACGATACGACAGTTTTAATTCATGAGTTGGTAACAATAAGGCAGTATTACTCATATGAAAAAAACTTGAGATTTTTAAACAGAGCTCGAAACGTGCAATTCACATTTCAAATCTTAGAGATTTTTAACCACAGTCACCACATTAGTAAATAGTGGTAATTACTAATTACTTAATCTGTTTTATTTTTCATTTAACCTAAATTCATCTACGAGAAGGTAATAGAAATGTTATAGTGGTAATTAATTGTGAGACGACTGTCTAACTGATACTGATGGATTTATGCAATAATTGTGTCCAAAAAGACGGCAATACGAATAAAGTAGATTTATATAGTGAAAAATGATCGCTATATTTTTAATAGAAATTTCAAAACTAACAGAAATTTCGTTAAAAACACGTATTGATAAAATGTAATATTTTAATCGGTATTAGGTTGTAAAAAATATATATATTAAGTCTCCATACATTTCCTTTATACCCGTCCCACTCTCACGTTTAATTCCACCCTGCTTCAAGGAAGGGTTGCCTCTTGGCTCTGATCTAAGTATAATATTTTATTCCACACTAGTTTTAGCATGGTGGTTTGCTATCGGAAATATTGAAAAGACCCACAGCATATATGCTACAAAAAAGTCTTAAAATTAGTGTAGGTATAACAGCCAATTACAGGTCTCTTTATATAAACAAAAAAAATCAACTAATGAATATTCTACTTTAACAAAATATGTGATAGGTACATAAGAATCATATTGTGCGAAATATAATGTAATATATATATATTATGCTATTATCAGTTATTGTGTTTATATGTATATGTGCGTGTGTATGTGTGTTTGTTCGTTTTATACCGCTTTAGTAGCATATTTCGTATATATACGTGAATCATACAAATTCAACTTAGAACGTTTTATAATTAAAAGTTGAAAAAAAAAATGCACTATACGTCAGCTGTATAGCTACAGATATAATGCTATAAGCATTTCGGTGACGCGAACTCACGAAGCTTCACTCATCCAAAAACATCCAACACGGCTTAAAATATTTTCACTTCAAAAATATATCAACATACTTATCGTTATTATTATTAGACAGACTGTCCATTGCTGCTAAAACTAAAAACAATAAAATTAAGATGCCGAAAATCCAAAATGCTGCCACGCGAATATATATTTATTGTTTAGAAAACCATTTAAGAATACAATATGGTGTTGTGTTATATCGCTTGACCGATTTTTCTTTTTTTTTTATGGAAGAGTGTTACGCCGCCGTGATTCTCCTGCAACACCAGAGGAATCACCGGAGCGTTGCCAGCCGTTTAGAAAAGTGCTTTTTTTGTAGGTACCCATGTCGTATCGTTCTGGAAAAACCGCACAAGGAAGCTCATTCCACAGTTTGGTTACACGTGGAAGGAAGTACCTTGAACATCGCACTGTGGTATTTTTTCATTTAGACAGATACTCATAAATAAAACCTACTAGGTAAATAAAAATAATACATTTAATAATAATATCAAATATAATTAAATAAAAATAATTATATTCGATAAAAATATTAAACGCCAAAAAATTAATTCAAAGTACCTACTGGAAACAAAATGAAACAATTAGCCAACAGAAGCGGACGCTTAAAACGCTTTTTTCGCTCACCAAAATGGCGTACATTTGAAAGGTGACGTCATATTTCATAATAGCATAAAGGAATGGAGAGGATTGGAATTAATTTTGACTGTCTCCATTATTTTACTTCAAATTAGCAGAAAAAATGACATCACTTAAAATTATCATCAAAAATGTTAATGAAGCCACTATTCTAAATTTAAAAAGAAATTTAAAAAAACCATAAGTCTTATTTAAAGTTTGAACAAAAAATAAATTTACATACACAGAAACCCAATCATAATCTTATTTTTCCTTCCATTCAAATTCAATTCGAACTTTTTTAATATTATATCATAGCTTTTAGTGTAGTAACAGCTTTTAAGGCTAATTAAAACTTGAGACTTTATGAGTTTTCATTTCTTGTGATGAAATTTTGCAGAAACAAAATTATGTAGAAATTTAATTTTAATGGCGTAGGTGGACAAACGTGGGTACGGTTCACCCGTTTGTAAATGATCACCTCAACCTAGACTCTTTTGCAATATAAGAGGAATCACAGGCACATCGCCGGCCTTTAAGTAGTTACCAGTGGAAGGCTTCTTTGCACAGGAAGCCGGCTAGATTACGGGTACCACAACGGCGCCTATTTCTGCCATGAAGCAGTAATGTGAAAACATTACTGTGTTTCAGTCTTAAGGGCGCCGTAGCTAGTGAAATAACTGAGCAAATAAGACTTAACATCTTATGTCTCAAGGTGACGAGCGCAATTGTAATGCCGCTCAGAATTTTTGAGTATTCAAGAATCCTGGGCGGAACTGCATTGTAATGGGTAGAGCGTATCAATTACCATCAGCTGAACGTCATGCTCGTCTCGTCCCTTATTTTGATTAAAAAAAAGTTACCTTGTAGCACAAAACGGTTTGGATGATTTTTTTAATGACTGGTGCGTATCGCTTCACCAAAACAAAGTCATATAAAACAAAATACAAACAAAATTTATATCAACACTACTGATGCCCAAGACTTCGTCCGCGTAGATCATAGTTTCTCAACCTTATTTTGCTCACCGCCCACTTTGAGAATATGTTTTTTTCTAGAGTATTTTCGTGTATTTTTTGCCTTTTTAGACTATATTTTTTAATCTACCCACGCCCCATCGGCGCCATCTCAATGCCCCCTAATTTTCTCTGGGTCTTCTACTGCCCCCCCGAAAGTCTCAAACGCCCACAAGGGGGCGTTATTGCCCACGTTGAGAACCTATGGCGTAGATGAAGGGTTTTTAAAAATAATAAGCAAGTTTGGAATTGAAGATTATCTCATGTCCTATTCCAGTTCCGGTTCCCGTTTTCGCTCCCGTTCGCAACATATTATATGAATCTTATTTCGAGGAAGGTTGCTCTGTCCAACTAAACCTACTATTGGTATAGTTATAGCTCATCGACGTGAGTTTCATTTTTTCACAATTAAAATATTGGTTGGATCAAACTGAACATAGTGTGCAAAATTTCATTAAAATCGGTTGAGTAGTTTAGGAGTTTAGAGTGGACAAACAGCGTGATTAGAAAATTTTATATTTAAACTAGATGACCCGACAGACATTACATAATAAATAATATACGTTTTTTTAATGAATTTGTCAATAAAATTTCATAACATCAAGAATTATTTCGTAGAATATGCTCCCTGTTGTTATAATGAAATTATTTCACAGATGAACTGTCAAACCGTGCGTCAATAAATTATCTCATAGAAAATATGTCCATACAAACTAATATTGGAAATAAAAATAATTATGGGTTCCAAATCGAATTAAAAACTATCCTATCTCTCAAGTTGGACTAAACTGCATTCCATGAAGTAATTCCCATTAAAATACTTTCATTAGTTTAGGAGTTCACTAGAAACAAACACCAGGATACTGGTTTATATATTACTAGCTGACCCGGCAAACGTTGTTTTGCCATATAAAGTATAATTCACGCGATAGTTTTATAAGTAATAAAATATTGCCTATATTATAGCCTGTACATCATTTTGTTCTATTGTCAATAGTTTTTGCAGCGCACGCAAAAATAGGTTTTCGATTTTACACCTTGTGTTACAAAATAGCAATTTTATTACGGATCCCTAATTTTGAAAAAAACTGACTGAAAGAATCATTCAAATCGGACCAGTAGTACAGATATTAGCGCGTTCAAACAAACAAACAAATACTGCAGCTTTATATATTAGTATAGATATTAAGATAAAAAAATACATATAAATACGTTCCTAATCCTACCTGACCTCTACTAGACGAAAGAAATATTCCTACCAAATTTAAAGTACAATTTATTTCGTGATCAGTACAAAGGTTAAAACCTCTTACATAATATAATATAGTCAAGTATTAGAACAGCTTCAGATGAATTCATAAGATTTCATCTATTTTAGATCATTTTAAAATTCCGCATGAAATTATTCAAAATAAAGATACAACCTATTTTCTATTCAAGAGACAAACACAGCCAAAACTAATACAATATACACACAGATACAAAACTCGAGCAAATACAAAGGAATCCCGAATCTATTACGTTCAATTAAAGTTTAAAATAGCTCGACTGACGTACTACATAATAGTTACAACTCAATTTCAACCATAACACATGGCAGAAAGAGTTTAAAATCAAAATACTTACATATAACTTATTACGTTTTAGAATTGGACACGTTTACAGGTCGAGCGTGCATTGAATGTATAAAATAAGCTTTCGTAAATTGAGTCTTAATGCCTAGTGTTTAAGTTGAAATTGAACTGCAGTGGGTGTTGATAAAAATTCAGCTGTTTAGGGCTCGCACTCGATGTTGATGACGTCACTTATTTTTTTTTTGAACTAGATAAGGCTTTGGTCACACTATTAAGAAATTATTTTTAACAAGCTTGGTATAAGAAACTTTTAGATAGAGTTTATATTGGTTACACTTGATTTAATGGTAGGTATTGCTTGCTGAAAATTATTTAAGTAAGATAAACTTAAATTTACTTTCTTTCTTTCTAAAATGTACAGGCATGAAATAATTTTTCCTTTGGATTTATGAAGTGAATCTCCTTTAGCCGCGTTGGGCACTTTTTGGTAGGGTCAAATCGTATGGGTTCGCGTCACCGACATGCGATAAATAAATAATTAAAAAAAAAATAGACACCTTTGGATGGGTGAGTGAGTTTGCGTGACCGGAATGCTTATAGCATTAGTGTTGTTAATTTTTCACTTCTATCCTAATAACGTTTACTTACAATATCATTTCATATATAAAATTCTCGTGTCATGGTGTTAAACTTTGAACTCCTCCGAAACGGCTTGACCGATTCTCATGAAATTTTGAGTGCATATTGGGTAGGTCTGAGAATCGGACAACATCTTTCATCCCCCTAAATGTTAAGGGTGGTCCACACGATTTTTTTTTAATTTGTTTGACATTTTTTTTTAATTTGTTTGATTATGAGTCAGCATTAAAAATACATACAACTTCAAATTTTCACCCATGTAGATGTAGATCGTAGGATCAATAGTTACTTTTGTATCGCGATTTTAATATCGGCAATACAACGTTTGCTGGGTCAGCTAGTATTAATATACATATTAAAAACCTAAGCTTTTCTCTCAAGTTAAACAATATAATATTAAAGAAAACTAATCAAAGCTGTTGAACACAGCTTAGATTTATTTATAAGTTATCACTTCTGTCGGGCGACCCAAGACGCACACACTTTTTTTATAGTTTGTTTGATAAATATTGATAGTTATTTAAATAATTATTCAAAACGTTTTCACATAAAGCCTCTTAAGTTAAAACGGGCCAAGGGCAAATCTTAAGTACTATTGAAATTAACTTATCTATGTAGTAGAGTAGTTTTAAAACGAAAAAATGCTTTAAGCAAATTTAAATGCAAAAACGAAGTAATTTTTTTATATGGTCAGTTTATTGTGTTATTTAAAGCAGTATGAAGTCGATTTAGAAATATTTTAATTGTAATAAATCAGTCAATTGTAATCACATACAAAGAACTCTGTATAAAACTGTATATCCTATATATAAAAATCCTAGTGATGCTTGTTTTGTACACCGTAACAAAGTGACGATGTGACGTCATCAAGATCAGTTCCAGAGGTAATGTAACCGGGTACCTAAATTACTGTGCATGGCGTGACAATACGTAGCCTATAATTGATGTCCCAACCTCTTGTTTATATTCATGCAATATTTTAATTAAATTTATTAAGTAGTTCCTCAAAAATTCATTAAAAAAATATTTAATATATCTATAGCCATAGCAAAAACATATATTATCTTAACAACATAGGCGTGATAGTACAGAAAAGGAAAGCGAATCTATCATTACTGTAACCGATTTTGATTGACAAGTCGTAAGCAGTCAGCTACGCTTGGCATTTTCTTCTCAGTATTTTGAATATTAAACCAATAGCTAACGCATCCCATCTCCTCCCGTGGGTGTCGTAGGAGGCGACTAAGGGATACACAGAACCGAGGATAGGCAGCAGTATTTTTCCAAGAGAGCACCAAAACCAACTGCGATCCTGTGAGTATGGCAAAACCCCCCCAAAACCAAAACTGACACTATAAGACCCCGGCACCCGGTTCGTGGTGACCACGGTAGCAGCCACATAGGCGACTGGGCAGGGGATGCTAAGAATCCCCGGGTTCCTAAGGGCTGCCGAACAAACGAAGACGTAGTGTTGGTAGACGCCCCACAAGATAGACCAATGATCTGGTCAAGATCGCCGGAATAGGATGAGGGCAGCGCTGGACCGATCGTCGCGGTGATCCTGTGGCCAGAAGTCCACGATAATCATGATTGCAAGTCCTACCTATCCCAAGTCTCTGCCTAAACCCGCGTAACACAGCCAGTACGATGAATACTTTCTTTCTTATTAATACGCGTGTTATTGACAATATTTGACTTGTTTACTATCTCGTGTCCCGCCAACCTCTGTCGCCCGAAAACACCTTGAACTCTTAAAGTCAATGAAGCCTTGTAATACATAAATAATTTTATTTTTTTCTCAAATCTATTCATCGTAAACAGTGAACATATTTTATCGATTCCTTATTCATTTAACGATATTGATCCGTTAATTTTTTTTCAAACGAGAGTGTGGAGGAACGCCACACATCCAGATGGTGGGGATGAAATTCTAATTTGTGGCTTGTCGTGTGAAGGTGGAATTCGGTGACAGGAAACAGGTGGAATTTTTTTCAAAGGCTATTATTAAGATGTAAAATAAGCTGGGGTCTTTCTATGATTTAAGAGAACAAATCAATATTTCTATCTATATAGACAAAATCAGTGCAACAAGGAATTATACTCGTACGGCTTAGACTTAAAATCATAAGTAAGTACATACCTAGAAACCTTTAAAATTATAGTTTCGCTCTCGACTATTTCCTAATCCAAAACTTAACCAGTCGTAAAAAAACTGAATGGGAAGAAGACATTCTGAGTCAGCTTGTTTTAATTTTTCCGCTTATTGCCGTCGGTTTTGTAATCCTACTGAGTTTCTGTTCGGCCTTAATGATAAAGCTATTTAATGCATTACCGTATATAATTGTTTGATATGTTTTTGTAATCCAGACTGACCAACGTAAATCGACTGGCAACCATTAAAAACCTTTTGTACGGTACCGCAACTTAAACTTAAAATTGAATTTAATTTGTTTACGTTAATCAGTTCATTCATTTACTAATTAGCAATTCTAAGGTCAAAAGCCTTCTATATAAAAAGCGTACAATATAAAATTAATATAAATAAAATGCTAATAGCGCCAACCCTAAAAAAGGCAAACCGGGGCCAACCCTGTGTCATGTTCGTAAATAATTGCTAAACAACGAAACCGTGGAGACGTATTTTTTAATAAAAACAAAATAAATATTTTAAGTAAATCACAATTATTGTTTTATGAGTATCTTATACAAGAAATGAGATTCCACATTCTTTTAGTAATATTGTATATGGGCCGTAGTTGTGTGTGATAACTTACTATAAGGTAATTCTTTGTCGTTCACTCACCATATACTAGAGTAACAACAAATACACTCCGACAAGTAAAAATACGCATAGTTTTGAGTGGCCAACAGGTCCTTAAATTGACGTCATCAAGGTTAGAATGGAAAATAAATAATTTATTATTAATAAGAAAAATTGCAAATGAAAAAGCGCAGTATGTGATTTAGAAGACTGTGACCTAGATTGGCACTGCAACCTCTGATTCAATAAGTAAAAATGTAAATAGAATAAATGTTTTACATATTTTATTTACTTAAGGTACGGTTATCACCAATAAATATATAGTAATAATAATAATAATATAATATATGTAAATTGTTTATGCGATCATTCTTTTAATTCTAGTTTTATTCTCATATCTTTCAATTACAATACATAAGTGTATAAAATCGTTCATAATATGATATTTCAACAATGATTGTTTGATAAAAATGTGTTTACATGATGCGTCATCAATTTAAGACACTACAATCAATATATAAACATGATCAATTCGAAGTGACAAAACACTATAAAATGGATAAACAGGCGAAAATAATCAAAAATTGCTACATTCTATGATATAAATTAAATTATATAGTCACGTATTAGCATTGCATATTTCCCTCTGGTAATGGTACAACATTTATGTTAAAAATAAACAATATATAACACTTAATATTAATTTATTGATCTAGGATAGGTCCGCTAGAAGACAAGCTCACATATGTGATGTATTTGATTTAATACATAATATAACAACCAACAACATCTTAAGCAATGATCATTGCGCACGTTTATTTACTAACGTAAAAGATTCAAATGAAACAAAAGAAAATACATTTGAGAAAATGGTGCAAAATAAATTAATATTCACCAGTCTAATTATTCAATCGTTATCTTCGCAAACATAAAAAAAGAACTCATTTCATCCAACTCACGAAATGTTATCACCATTATACATATGCGTACAATCACTCACAAATTTCTAAAGAAATAATTTTAACAAACTAACATGTGACAAAACGTTATATTTTTTTTATACACTGTTCCACGGTAATAAATATTACAATCATCCTTTTAGACTTTATTTATTAAAGCTATGAAATTAATCTATCAAATTCATTAATAAGCCAAATGGTCATCTAAGTCCCATTTTTATATGTCAGCCATGCACATACCCGTGCAAAGTTTACTTACAATTCTTTTACTCTAAATTATTTCAAAAATGTTGAAGTGGAAGATTTGCGAATTCATCCCTCGGGCCAACCGCACTTCAAGATACTAACATCAGTATACGATAAAGGTTCTTTGATGCAGAGCAGTATTTTAGTTATTACTTCGTGTCAACAAAAAAAAACACTTCAATATAATTGATTGAAACAAGTAATTGTAAAGTTTTAACATAGTAGATTTTTGACATTTTTTATGTAACGCTAGTCACAATAATTCAAAATCGGCTACAATTGTAATTAATACATATGGTTATCAATTATAGATTTATTAATTCTATAGTTACTGTTGAAAGCATATCACCATTCATCGAGTTATCCACTTGTGCTAACAAAACAAAAGAATTATACACACAAGTGTACATTCGTTATCAGTTATTTACGGAGAGTCAACCCCCGATAAGATAACGAATACCTAGATCCTAAGTTAAACCAATATTATGTGGGACAGTTTTTATAGCCTTTTAACTGAATATTGCTTTATAATAATGAGAAAATATTAGTATATCTTGGTGCTTTAAGACTTCACAATATCTTCAGCCTAGGTTTTTTATTTCATAATCGATAAATACACGAAGTTGTCATATAATCTCAAGTTAAGTAGGGTTAAGTTTATAAGTACTAAGAACATTTTTAAACATTAAAACGTAAACTTATATCAACTAAGATTAATCAGCATGGACCGCATGATGGATGTTAAAGCACCCCTGACCTTTGGTATTGCAGGTGTCCATGTAATGTGAATACCACTTAACATCAGGTGAACTGCTTGCCTGTTTTCGCACTCTTATTTGACTTGATTATTAAAATAAATTATTTAACGACCTTTATTAATATTTCATTACTTTACTTTATTAATTAATATTATATGTACTAAATCCAATAATTATGGATTAATTTTCTGCTATTTAAATATCAGGCATTATTGCAAGCAATATTATTGCCAGCGCCAAGCTTTAATAGTGATTTTATTAATGAAACAGTTGACGTTACCAATCGTTAGTATCAAAACCTGGACAATGACATCAACAACAAAAATTTAAATCGGAACAACAGATAAAAGTTTTAATTGATCCGGGTCCATGTATTGCGGGTTAGACATTTAGATCTCAAATTTTGAATTTCCCCAGTACTCGAAATAAAAATCAAGTAAACAGAAGTAAGTTATATTTTATTAACGTACATTATGTTTACATGTAAGTTGTTTTATATACATTAAAATAAATATTATGTAATATGTATTTATCGATAATATTACCATTTATAGCAAAGCAATTGAAATAATAAATATGATAAAATATAAGTTTTGTAAAAATGTTCGACTCTATAACTTCTCTGTCTTAAAATCCTCATACAGTTGTGCTACGTGGCAGAGTGTAGCGCGACTGGGTGAAGATAATACTTTTAAATATATTTTTCTTAAATAAATACAATAAAGCTTTATAATGTCGACAACACTTGTGATTTGTCAAGTATTAGAGTATAAAAGAGCATGGGCCATAGAGAGTACATACCATCACACACTATGACCCATGTGTTTGCACTTTTATAACTACATTGTAAATATGATAGAAACGAGATACCAAATATATGAAACACAAAACGAAAATTGGCACAACAACAACCTCATCGTAATGATTAGGAATAATACATAATCCAATAATATAATAAGTTAAAAGTATGTATCAAACAATAAAATATTTCGTAACGCTGCTGTTTTTTCATGACTTTTCGTTCGGAGGTACAAGTCCGCGCTCATAATTGAGTCAGGTTATCTAGATAGAACTTAATTATCCTTCTACTGATATATCGACATAAATAATAAAAATAATAAATAATAAAATTCTCGCTTTCAAGATTTTTGTATGCCTCGTTGGTTACATTATCTAAGGAGTACGTTAATATCAAATGCATAAAATCAATTTTCAATAAATTAATAGCGAGGTAAGAATAGGTAAAATGATAAAAGCGATAACAAAATATTATTATCATTACAAAGTATCAACATTGTAGAGCGCCGTATGAAATCCCATAACGTACTAGAAAATTACTCAGTAATCACCCCGGGGGAGTTTCAGTCTTATGCACTTGAATTAAAGCTTAGTTTGCTATTACGCTCCAGTTTAGATTCTATTGTATGGTCCAAGTTTGAAATATTTTTTATGGTTATTAAATTTCAACAATATTATGTTAAATATAATATAAAGAACCCGCTGAAGACTCTCTTGGTAGGACTACTATCACCTTTTGCATCATAAAGACTAAATTAGAATTCATCGTTTATGTGTTTAAGATCTATTTCCCGTTCGTAGCAATGTTCAATTAATAAATTTACCGATCATCCTTGTAACTTCTGCTCTCATTTGCCGTTTTCAATAACCTATCTATCCTTTGTTTAACTTACTAGACGTAGACAAATCTTTCCTTTTACGCTTACTTAAATTTCAATTACTCTATTGACAGATAGCATTGGTCTATAACTGTATTGGTCATAACTATGGATAGATAAGATCTTCTATCATTAAACGGTGACAGCAATGTATCCGTAAGTTAAACTAAGGGTAGATAAGTTATCGAAAACGGCCGTATAACTATATTGGACATTACTATGGATAGATAAGATCTTGTCATTAAACGGTGACAGCAATGTAACCGTAACTTAAACTTAGGATAGATAGGTTATTGAAAACGGTCGTTAATAAAATATCGAGTGTGAGTGTAACGGAGCACCGATCGTGAAACATATTTAACAGGTAAGTAGTCGCATTTTAGGTTTAAATAATAAAATTAAAAAAATTAAAATATTACAATAAGATAGTTTTCTTCTTAAATAAACTTATGGGTGGTATATTCACACCTAAGCTATGTGCATTGGCATTAAACATAGAGCTTTTAAAAATGGCGGTGTTATGAAGATTGTCTCGGTAGCACAAGGACGTTCCTCAAAACCAACTCTTTCCAAAAACAGTCTTGATTAATATTTCGGACGTGTAGATAAGCTTGGCATCGTAATATTTGATTTTTTATTATTTATATTTTAACTTTCGTCTTAATAAAATCTATTGATACACGAAAGAATCACTTAATCGCTCTCACGGATGTGTGGTTAGTACTTAATTGTACTTTATAGAAAGGAACGAGAGCTCAAATTCCAGTCCCATTGCGCATTGCCATTCTATTATCACCACGTCTTAATTGTTAGAATGGCTATATAAGCTAAATAATGATATTAGATTTATATTTCTACTCGATAAATACATTAGTAATTTTTTAAGTAGGACCGTAATGTTTCAATGGACACAATTATTAAAATCAGTATCATTTGGGATTTCATCGCAATCTACTCAGGCAAGTTTGAATTAAATTTGTACTAAATCACATTCATGGAAATTTATGCGGGGTTTTCTATTATTCTGTAACAACACAATTTAGTAATGCAGAGGACTATAAAGTGACACCCGAGCACATGAATTGATAACTGATACAAAACATAATAGCATATTCAAATCTTTAAATTAAAGCTATTAAATCGCTCCCGCTCATATCTAGCGCCAAGCACTATTCGTAATTTTATCCATGAAATAGTTGGCGTTACCAAATAGGGATTAAAGAGAGACGGCGCTATGCGTGCGAGCGAGACGGCACGATTGATTTTCGACGTTTCGTACTCTTGGTGTTTTTGTGACAGTAAAAAAACAGGGTAAACGTTCCTGTTATGGGACTTTTGTATGTGATTTTTAATCTTTAACATCTTTACCTAGGAATACATTATTGTTTGAGTACGTTTAAAGATTATTTTTAGTTCCGCCTCGGATTCGCTAACGTTGATTTTATCAAGTCATGTGAATTTATATGTTTGTCAGCCCAACACAATATTAAATTGTAAAAAATACCTTTTAATGATAATGTTTACTATCCGAGACCAATATTTATCGAATTAGTATTACATTATATTTACGAAACATTTATTATGTAATAATTTTTGAATGTCGTGATTTTTACATATAAATTACTTAGCACCAGTCCCATTCAGCAGACTTTGCGTTTTGTCCTGGACTCCGGGTATACATACAGACAAAATCCTATAAACTACTTTTTAACATAGGTATTGTTTGTAGAGCAGAGCACACAGCGGGTTTTTTTGAACTGAAAACTTCTTTCTCCGCGTTGGGCTCTTTTTGGTAGGGGATTTATATTTAAGAAGTATAAATATATATAGTTAAAAACTTTTTGGATGGGTGAAATCTCGTGAGTTCGGGTCACCGAAATGCTTATATCAGTATATCTGTAGCTATACAGCTGACGTATTGTGCCGCATTAGTGCTGTGTATACTAAAAGTTCTAATAACTTCTCACTTCTATCGACAGTCTCCACACCTACCAATTATACCTTTTTTTTAAATATTCAATGTACTGTTCTTACTTTATTACGATTTAATTATAAGTTTAGATAAGAATCAATCGAGTCTTTAAATTATAAGTACTCTTGATTAATTACTACTAAAAAAACGCTAAGTTTAAAATATTTTTGAATAACTTCTTAATTGAGGGTAAACCGCTTCGTAACGTAACGCGTTACGCCGCTAGTCTGTCTGGCTTCCCTTTCTCTCACGCATACGGCAGCGGTAGGCAGGCTCCTCCTGTCTCACTCTAACCAATTGTTATTTTTATAGAATTAAAGACTGATACTAATAATGAACATACACAAAGTTTTATATACATTTTTAATAAATATATATACATAAAATTTAAGTAATAATCTAAGCTTTTCTCAAATTAGTTAATAGTTCAACTTAGATTAGCTTAAGTAATCACTTCTGTCGGGCGTGTCGAGAAGCACACGTTTCTTTCGTTAGATAGCGATAAAAATCATCTAAGATATTTTTGCTATAAAAAAAGAACAAATTGGTTCTGTATACTATTTCGACTTACCTCTCCGTGATGACCTCGGCCGTCAGGAGTGTTCTCCGGGAGGAAGTACAGCCGTAAAGACACCAGGGTCTGATCCGAGACCCTGTCCGTCCATAGCAGGGTAAGTTCACCTGCACAGACCATTCACAGTTAATAATAGGGCTATCACATTTCTCTAGTTCAATTGCATTTGTGTTAATTAACTGACTTCAAAAAAAGTCTCAAAATGAGGGTAATTTAGAAAATTCTAGACGTAATAATAATAATACTCGTTTGTTATAACAAAATACAAAAACATACATCTTAAAAGTGATTTTAATTATTATAACACTAGAAATATAAGGCTTCATAAGATACATAATAACTTTAAGGGTAAATGTATACACTTTTATAATAAAGTCGCAGTCACTGTTCAGGGATTATCTATAAATAAATTTTTATGTTTTATAAAAAAATGGCTCTGTCGTTAGTCCTAATACTCCACAGCTGAATATCTAAATGATGGGACAGCCTGGGACTAGATTATGATTATTTTACAGCAATAACAATGACAGTACAATATTGCATATTGAATGCTGGGAGAGTTAATTGCACCGCTTCTTCTCTCTCAGAGTCCCATTTGCTCCGAAGCGCTAGTAGGGTAAGAAATGACATCAAAGAGAATTCTAAAGGAATCAATTTTGAGAAAATAAATGCCTTTTACAACATTAGTGTTGGGGTCTCCTTTTAAGCATGAGTACCCTGTAGTAGGGGGCCCCGCTCAACCATAGCAATAATACATGGTATAAAAATTATCAAGTTTAAGAGAAAGAAAACTACTTACAATAATAACATAATAAAGGTTGATATATATGGGTATCTAAACTTTGTGTGCTGTGTGAGTGTGTGTATGTGTGTGTGTGTGTGTTAGTATACTAGAACACTTAATGCTTTACTCAAGCATTATAAGTAGATTTTCTATATCCTCATAATTATATATATGTATGGATATATAAATATTTATTTATTTATAATCGCTTATAAAATACTCACAGTATACCTTTATTTAAAATGGTGTATGTGGATGATGCAGCTACTGTACTCAATAACTTTTGTATTAATTTACATTTACTTTTTTGACTTACTCGTGTAAGACATTGACTATTTGACGTTTGAGTGTGTTTGCTGCATCATTTTACACATTATATTGTAATTGAAATGATTTGTAAATCAATGTAAATCTTGATATAAAAGAGTGTCAATGAGTTTCTTGATACTTCTTCTCATTAGCTCAACCCTTTACGAAGTAGCGGTAGATTCAATAAGATTTTTTTATGACATTCATAAGTGTCATTTCCGTGACCTACGTGAATAAACTGATTTTGATTTGATTTGATTTTATTATAAGCCTTTATCCACTCAATTATTGTTTTCTTGCATTCATACGAGTTTATTTAGTCACAATAGTATAGCGTGAAGTCATATCAATCAGTACTTCTCCAGTTCAAGTAACACGTTGTGTGTAATTTTTGAATTTCTACATCTTATGGCGCATTTGGGTAAAATTATGAATGAATTTTTACAATGCGCGCACAAATCGAAACAATTTTCGTACACAGTGAAGGTAGTTGTAAATAAAGTCACTCTATAGGTAGTGTAACGGTTATTCGACATTCCAATTAGTACCAACATTCGGTTTTTTTTTTTTTTTTTTATGGAATAGGAGGACAAACGAGCGTAGGGGTCACCTGGTGTTAAGTGATCACCGCCGCCCACACTCTCCTGCAACACCAGAGGAATCACAAGAGCGTTGCCGGCCTTTAAGGAAGGTGTACGCGCTTTTCTTGAAGGTACCCATGTCGTATCGTCCCGGAAACACCGCACAAGGAAGCTCATTCCACAGCTTCGTGGTACGAGGAAGAAAGCTCCTTGAAAACCGCACTGTGGAGGACCGCCACTCATCCAGATGGTGGGGATGATATCGTAACTTGTGGCGTGTCGTGCGAAGGTGGAATTCGGCGGCAGGAATCAGGTTGAAAAGCTCTTCGGAACACTGCCCGTGATAAATGCGGTAGAAGACACACAATGAAGCGACGTCTCTACGCAACGCCAAGTGATCCAGCTGTTCACAGAGTACTGGGTCCCCGACAATTCGAGCTGCTCTGCGTTGCACGCGGTCAAATGGATCGAGCTGATACTGGGGTGCGCCAGACCAGAGATGACAGCAATACTCCATGTGAGGCCGGACCTGCGCTTTGTAGAGCGCTAGAGTGTGGGCCGGCTTGAAGTATTGCCGTGCTCTATTTATGACGCCCAGTTTCTTTGAAGCCAATTTGGCTTTGCCCTCCAGATGGCCACGGAATTGGCAATTGCTCGAGATTTCGAGACCCAGTATTCCGATACTAGGCGAGGCTTTAAGGGAAGTGTTCTCAAAGAGCGGTGATACGGCAAATGGGGTTTTTTTAGTGATATTATTATAATCGGTTATGATAATATTAATAGAATCATTAGTATCCTGTTAATATTATATTTTTATTATTTATTTATACTATTAATCATGTACAGAAAGAATCTTAAAAGCTAACTTAGTCCCGCAAAACTGTTTGGACAGTTTGTCTGCAGGATCAAGTCTCTTGTTATACATTAATGCTTATTAGAACATTGATTTTATACAAGTGTAATTAACAAATATTGATAAAAAATATATTAAAAAATCTAATTTTAATTTTAAGGCAGTGTTGACAATAAATATTTCTTAAGTTGTTGTTATTATTTTAGTAAGTGTATTTTATATATTTTTAGTAATTGTAATATTATATAATCACGTGCAAAATCTTAGTGATGTCACTTTATTATGATGTTGGTAGTTTCGTATTATTAAGGTTGGTAGTACTGTAACTGTTACGAATAGCTCTCGGCTATTAGGCACTTCTTGTTGGGGCAGTTGAAAGTATTGGACGTGCTGGCTCCTGGTCACCCGACTGCCCAATTCTTTTTAATCATTTAATGTTACTTGTTTATAGTGAAATAATTGAATATATATATTCTATTCAAGTGGTTCGTAAAAGTGTTTTTATTATATAACTAACCTGTATAACTGTCATAACCATAATGTTAACACCAGGAACAGAAATAAACTTATGATGACTCGGCTAAGTCGAGTTAGTAAGTCTTTTGTGGGGCGATGTATATGATTTTACAACAAGATCCCAGAAAATGTTCAAAACAAAAGTATTACGTTATTCAAAAGAATTGTTAAAAAACGTTTGTGTGGTAAAGGTTACTATAACATAAATGACTTTCTTAATGATACCACAGATTGGGAATGGAGTGACCGCCCTCAGGCTATTAAATAATAAGTTTAATTGTACAATATTACTTTGTAAACATATTTATTCGATGAAAAAAAAAAGCCCGCTGAGTTTGTTGCGCCCATTCTTCTCAGGTCTGAGGCATTCATTTTGGAATGGGTGGTAGTTTTTTGACTTTCAATAAGTGATGTCACATCCTATTTTGGATAAAAATATTTGAATTTGAATATAGTACCAGGATAGCGTGAAGTGGTATCTATCAAGGCTTGAAACGGGTTTTAAGTCGCATAATAGTTGTATGCGTGTGTACAAAAAAGATTATTTAAAAAAACAATACCAATGGAAACCAGCTCGGAATCCTGCCACACCCTGACGAAGAAGAAGTCTCCAATAGCCACGATCTTGTCGAGGGTTCCAGTGAGTCGGATTGCCTTGTAGAAGGTGTACTGGCCATGGTGGCCACAAGGAGCCCCCACAAGCTGAAACAAAACAATTCAATAAATTTTTGATAATCAAAAAATCAAAATAAATATATTAGTATCTATTTAGTTAAATAACTTTTATTTTAAATATCATTCATTTATTTATTTATTGACAACCCATATAGCCCAGTGGTTAGTTGACCCTGCCTACTGGGCTAGAGGTCCCGGGTTCGAATTCCGGTGGTTGCCAAGCATTTATATGACGAATATAAATGTCTGTTTCCGAGTCATGGATGTTTATATGTATTTATGTATGTTTAAGTAATTATATTGTATTAAATATATTATAGTATTGTATAGTACAGGTTATGCCTAGTTTGGGGCAAGATAATTTGTGTAAAGTGTGTCAATTTTATATTATTTATTTTTTCAAATAAATACGTAACTGCTGTGCAGAAATCGCACTTAGTCAGTCGTTATTAAAATAAAAAAAAATACAAGGGATTGCAACTTTAGTATCGACTCGATAACACGTTTATCGACGACAACGGCACAGCACTACACTGTAGACGCGCGAGGCGAGGCGTGCGGACAGCGGGGGGACATGCTCCCGCTCTTTAATGCATTCAACTCGCGCGCAAACTGTACCTTAAAATTTTGTCAAAAAGCCAGGTTTTCCCAGTTTCCTGGATTTTCCCCCACAAACCATATGTATTCGTTTTTTAAGCACAATAAAGTTTTATCCCTCAACACGTAGATTGGGTTGTAGAAATAAGTTTTCTGATACCTACATATATAAGGCTTAATTGTACATTGCTTTAATAAGTAGATTATAAGTAATTTTGTATATATATCTTAATATCTATATATATAAAAATTAATTGCTGTTCGTTAGTCTCGCTAAAACTCGAGAACGGTTGGACCGATTTGGCTAATTTTGGTCTTGAATTATTTGTGGAAGTCCAGAGAAGGTGTAAAAGGTGAATAAATAGGAAAATGCTGCTAAATTAAATAAAAACAACAAATTTGTTTTTCCTTTGATGTGTCCATACATAATTTCTATGAGAGAATTTATTAACGCACGGTTTGACAGTTTTGCTATGAAACAATTTCATTACGACAGCAGGGTGCATATTTTACGAACGTCTGTCGGGTCAGCTAGTCAAATATAGAAATTTGGAATTAGATTTTTTTTTTGTAAATTGTACGTACATTTATTTGATCCTCCCAGATCAAGACGTACAGTCCGTGACTAATCTCTATAATACCAAGTTGCTGATTAGCAATTATTTGATACTATCTTGTATAATACACTTGTATCATATATCGATGAGGATACAATTTTTATACAATACGAGCTTCTTAGTCTGCTAAGACGTAAACTGAAATCACAGTGGTCATACATTATCTAATTATTTTTTTATACAGAACCAATTTACATTATTTGCATGACGGCCATTTTGAAGTTTCCATTTTGGTTGTGATTGTTTGTGTAGAACGCGGCAATAGTATTTATTTATGACATTAAAAGAGGAGCAGGACGTTCAACTGATGGTAATTGATACGCCCTGCCCATTACAATGCAGTGCCGCTCAGGATTCTTGAAAAATCTCATTTGTAATGCTTACACATTACTGCTTCACGGCAGAAATAGGCGCCGTCGTGGTACCCATAATCTAGCCGGCATCCACCAGTGGGAGGCTCCTTTGCACAGGATAGCATTTCACTACATATATACAACGTGAACCAGAAAGGGTATAACATCCCTTCAATGGTACGTTATTTGGGTCATATGCAATAGTATGGTGATGTTTAAGTTTTAATAAATAAATAAAAAAAAAAGAAAAAACTTCCCTACAAAATAAAAATATTATTTTTCAATTTCTTTCTTAGACAACCCTAACTTTTAAAGAGACTGCCAGTTTTAGTCGGGTCCATTGTTTATAAACAGAATGAGGTCACCTACCTATGGACTTAAACATAAACAATAATCTATGATTAAGGAGTATGCACACTACATGAAATGTGGCTTGTGCACATGTATTTATTCATTTATTTTTTACTTCCTATTATTGCGAAACAAATAAACAAAATAAGAAATTACATAACATTACACCGTTTCACATTCCTGAAGGGTTAAAGGTGTATTTTTTCCACCCACGTTTCACTATGTTTAATTCCCACGTAATAGGGCGCGAGCATCTACATTTCTGAAATATGGGCTGCTAGTGAGAAATTTCCTACGAAAAACTCATAACTGCCCCATTCCATACCCAGGCCGGGTAGAAAACCCGGTTCGGGAATGGAGTACCAATTATTAATACGAGAATGGTCAAAGATATCCAGATTTGACAAAAAAAATCCGTGAAGAACAATTTATTAATAGGAATCTATTAGAGTTATCTTTATTGGATAAAACATTTTTGAATTAAAATGTCAAGTCTCATTTGCCCAGTAATAACAACAGCTACAGTGCCATTCAGACCAAACCATAATAATGCTTACACATTTTTGCTTCACGGCAGAAAAAGGTGCTGTTGTGGTACCCATAATCTACAATTACAAATTTGGAATTATTTTCAATGTAACTTGAAGAAAACTTCAAATAATTCTACATTGAAGTGCTTACGTAATAACTTATCAAAAACGTGAACTCATTTAATTTCGAACATAATAAACAAATCTTGAATTAAAAATGGTGCAGTGTGTAGGGCGCCTTTAGAATAGACATTTACACACACACACAGAGCAGTAAATATCGTGTTTCAAAGCACAATTCAAAGAGTATTAAAGCAGACAGGCCAATCTTTTCAACCTAACATATTTAAATAAACACAAAATGTAAAAACACAGTTACAATTACACTATCTTTATTGGGTAATACATAACTACAGTAAATACAAATTTAGAAGTATTTTCAATGTCAGCTAAAGCAAATGCACATACAAAATAACTTTGTCTTCATGGCAAAATGAGAACACAAATTGCTTCACAGCTGCAATGAATAGTAGGCATTTTACTATTATCTGATATTATGTCACATCTACATTTTTCATCTGTTTTAGGTCAAAGAGAGTTCAAAAAAACAGCTGATTAGGACTGAGGGAATTATAGTTTTTGCGAAAACTTAGCACTTTAAATATTGTATTACAATATAATGCTAATTCATTTCTGACTTCACATAGTCATTAGAGATGACCTAAGGAATGTCTGGTTCAAAGCATAGTATATATAAATATTGCCTATATTATAGCCTGTACATCATTTTGTTCTCTTGTCAATAGTTTTTGAAGCGCACGCAAAAATAGGTTTTCGATTTTACACCTTGTGTTACAAAATAGCAATTTTATTACGGATCCCTAATTTTGAAAACATAGCCTATAGCCTTCCTCGATAAATGGACTACCCAACACTGAAAGAATCATTCAAATCGGACCAGTAGTACCAGAGATTAGCGCGTTCAAACAAACGAACAAACAAACAAACAAACACTGCAGCTCTTTATAATATTAGTATAGATTTATCATGAGTACCCGTCATAATAATTACTATGTTATAGTTCCGCGATGGTATAAGTTAAAAACATATACTTATTGGTATTTAAAGCATTTCGGTGATGCGAACTCACGAGATTTGGACCCTTATAAAATGTGTACATATATATATTTATTAAAGTGAAACTTTTATTACATCGTCTCAAACTTTTTCGTCTGTGTGTTGCATGTCGCGTGACGGTCGGGCGGCGCCTATAGCTCGCAGCAGCTGACCGTGTAGTGTATAGACTGTTACTCATTTAGTTAGAGACTTAGTCTACTCTTATTATTTCCCATTATCATTCCAATTTTCCAAGTATAAAATTAAGATTGATAAATCGATTTTTATACCCTTAATGGAATATTATTCCAATTTTTAGCTAAATGTCTATAATGTGAAAAAAAGTTTCACTTTTACCGTGGTTTCATAAAACCACACAATCTTTTTTTTTTTTTTTTTTTTTATCGCGTGCGCCAGTCATGAGCATGTCGGTGACGCGAACAAATAAGATTTTTTCCTACCAAAAATTGCCCAACGCGGCTAAATAAGTTTTCACTTGAAACAATAAAACAAAACATTGAACAAAACATTGTTTGGCCTCGTCTCGAACAATATGTGTATAAATTATAATTTTGAAAAAATATATAAAATACCTACACGCCATACTTACGATATTATTATATTATTCGTACAAACGTAACAAGACCTCGATTTATTCAAAAACTATATTTAAGTTGAGACAAATAAGTTATAATGTTAATTAGCAAAGTGAACCGTTAAGAAATATGTCGGTTTAACATAAGCGATGCTAGTGTGTATAACAATACTGCGGATGTGGCAATTTCGTGAAGTACAGTGCGCATATACACGACCCATTTTATTAATTTACATTAACTACAGATTCATTTTTTGTGCAATAGAGAGGGCACCAGTGTTTTTTATTCGATTTCAAGACCTGGCATATGTACATACAATGTAATATATATTTTTTAAATATTACATTATGTGTACTAACTTAATTATTACATTAATAAATATTTAGTACATAAAATCTTTATTTATAAAAATATCGTGTCACGTTGTGTGTCCGCGATTTACTGTACTGAACTGATTTTAATCAAATTTTATTGAAAATGCACAATGTATGCAGTTTGTTTGATCCAACTTGAGAGATAGGATAGTTTTTGTTTGGATTCGCGACCCTATAATTTTTTAATTTCAATTTTTTTTTCTGTATCAATAATTCTATAGTCTATGAGATAAATTATTGACGCGCAGTTTGGCAGTTCTGCTATGACATAATTTCATTACAAGAACAGGAAAACGAAATAATTATCGAAAGGATGAATTCCTACAAATTTCGTAGTTAACAAAAAATATTACATAATGGATTTTTTATAAATACCTAAATATTATTCATTTGTTTAGGTAAAGCGACCCGTCACCAGTTAGCTATATTATATACACATCACTAATTATAATTTACACTAACAATCAGTTCGGTTATGTAGTGGCAGAGACGAGTATCAAGAAATAGACAATTCTTAAGAATGGAATGATTCAAACAAAAGAAGTCATAAAAGGAGACGAAAATCAAGCGAAACTAAATTATTAACTTTTGGAGTACGTAATAAAAACAAAAATTTAAGGTTTTAGTATTTCAAATAGATTTTCAAGTAACTTCTTCCGAAATCGGGGTATTTGAATTTAAAAAAAAAAAAACATTTTAACAGAGATGTTATTTTTGAAAAAAATAAGCAAATAATATATATTGAATTATATATATTAATATATAATTCAATTTATTGAATTATATATATTAATCGATATTGGAAAGATCGTCCTTTTCAGCCACTACTTTCAGATAGTATGGTGTTCTGATGCAAAAATGAGTTTAAATAAAGTGTATGCACATAGTTATGTATTAAAACAATTACGGTTTCAAAATTAATACAATATTGTAATAAACAAAACTTAATATGCTGTCGGTACACGCCACGGCCTCTGAATCAATAAGTATAAAATTGAAACAGCCCCGGGCAGATAGCACTGACTGTGCGAGTGAGACAGTTGTACGTTAAAGGTGTGAACACACTGAGCGGTTCTTGCATTTAATTGCCGTTCTTTTAAGCGAAATATAGAACAAACTAGCAAATGGGCTGCCCTGTTAAGTGATAACTATCGCCTATAATTACTTGAAACATTGTCGATTTAAGGAATTGTTAAGGGATCTTTATTAGAAATTGAAAACTGTCAATGGTAAATAGATGTATACTTTTTTAACCTATTTATGTCATGTAATACTGTTTGTTTTCCTTATAAAATAAATAAATGTCTTATTGATCTGAAAACAAAGCAAATTTTTTAAAAATATGTCCAATACGTGATTGTTTTTTATAAATATTTAGATGAGAATGTAGCAACTAATTTTGTTTTTTTTTTTACATTGCATTCTTTTTGACTTGTATACTTTGACTTACAGAAACTGTCTCGAATATCTCTATGATCGTAAATAGATAAACGGAACTTGTTAAATTGTAATATTTCGGTTGATTAACGAAATCGAAAAGCCTTACGTTAGGCTTTATAATTCAAATATTTTTATTCAAAATAGGATTTAAAATCACTTATTGAACGTCAAAAACTACCACCCATTCAAAAGAGACTGCCTCAGACCTGAGAAGAATGGGCGCACGAAACTCAGCTGTGATCACCGCCGCTTATGCAATCTTGTTTTACTAATTTGACCGGTCTTCGAACTCGAATGATTTGAATAATTCGACAGCGATATCGCAGAAAGCCCCAACACTTTTTGCGCGGTAGGCAAAATCTTCAACCTATTTATTAGGCAGCGCAGTGTGCCGACGCCCTTAGATTCCATTATGCTGAATAAAACTTGGCTACATCCAGGATTAAGAATACAAGCTTCACACGCGGTTTTCTTTTCAATCTTAAGTAGAATTCTTTATTTATACTTCATATGAGAACAATATTGAAATAAAGACGGTATTATTGAATACCAATAATAACCAATGAAAATGTTACTATAGAGTATTTTATTTAAATACACAATTAGAAACGTAGATTAAGGATTAGTCTCCGCTGCGCTCCAACTAGATACCGCACTAGCTAAGAACAATTTAGCTTTTTTTTGACATTGACACTCAATGGCATCTTTCAAACTTACGCTTCGTGTTATTTTACATTGAAATTAATAAAATACAAAATACTTAATGATGATAATATGTGATCCCAGTGTCTTTCTTATTTCTCGTAGTATTATTTTTACAAAGTTTTACTACGCAATCCGGCAGTTTAGTTTCAATTATAAGCAAAGTTTAATAGAACATGTTGCACGTCAACGTCACACATTGTTCGAGACTAGCTCGAGTACGCCCACTTGGGCGTAGTACCAGTTGCCGCACTTTGCGACTACGCCTGCTGCATCTAGTTGGAGCGCAGCGGAGACCAATCCATAATCTAAGTATAAAGGATTTATTTTTAATTCTAGGTAGAGAAAATACCAATGAATCTCAAAAGATGAGTTTATACTTTATATCGCAAAGATAACGCAATAATTACGTACCAGCGATGTATGAAAAATATAACGGGTTGGCCGCACTTAAGAGGAAAAATTAGCCGCGATCGATCCCAGACTTGATCATTCCAAATGAATATTTCTCAAAGCGGTCGACACTAAAATCAATACGATAAGGAAAAACCGCAGTTCTCACAAAAAATCACGAGTAAAAAACTCAAAAATAATCAAAGTTTCGTCCTCGACAATTTCCTCCAATGGCTTGAAGTTTAATACGTCATTAAAGTGGTGGATATGAGTTGTTCTGTACATAATCAAATCAAAACTATTTTATTTCATAGGTACTCGTAAATCACATTAAGAAGGTACACTTGAAATATGTAATTTTTTTCATAAAGCTCACTCGAAAGACGGATTTACTTAGAGAAGAACGAACATAAAAATCCAAGGTTGCTCTTTTCAACACAGATTAGGTATATATATCTTATTTTTAATTAAATTTACAAATCATTTCAATTACATCATACGTAAAGTAATGCAACAAAAATACTCAAACGTCTTATACTAAATGCTTTACACGAGTAAGTTAAAAAAATATATTTTAATTAGGTACTCAATAAGTAAATTCACAATCTGAGTTATTGAGTGCATTAAATGCATCAAACCACACATACCATAAAATAAATAAAGGCATTATGAGGATTCTCAAGATTGATTCCCATAGAATTCTTTTTGATGTCATTTCTAATATTACTACCGCTTCTGAAACAAATGGCACTCTCTCCCATTTTTTTGCGCTCTTTTTAATAAAATATACAATACTGTACTGTCATTGTTATTGCTATAAAATAATCATAATCTAGTCCCAGACTGTCCGATCACTTAGATATTCAGCTGTGGAGTAGTAGTATTTACGACAGAGCCATTTAAAAAAAAAAACAATTAAATTTATTTATAGATAATGCCTGAATAGTAACAAGGACTTTATTATTAAAGTGTATACATTAACCCTTAATTATGTACCGGCGCAGAGTCGGTGCATTTGCGTAATATACACGAAGCTCTAGATATATTTGAACGTTCATAATTGTTTCAATGGCAGATTTTAGATGTTGATTTAAAACAATTCCGTTTCGTTATTTAAATTACAATGGGGCACCCATATTGAAGGATTGGCGAACAGACTTAATTCTGCAGCATACGCGCTTAAAAAGATTAGACAATTAACTGACATAGATACGGCGTGAGTTGTATACTTTAGTTATTTCCATAGTATTATGTCCTATGGTATATTGCTATGGGGCAACGCTGCCGATATTAATACAATATTTGTGCTGCAGAAGAGGGCTATTTATAACCTAGGTCCTAGAGAATCATTGAGAACAAAATTCAAAGAAATTAACATCTTGACTGATGCTTCTCAATATATTCTTGATAATGTAATGTATGTTCATAGGCACATAAGTGAATTTGCCAGAAACTGTCATAACCATAATATTAACACCAGGAACAGACATTAACTGATGATGCCTACTAATCGGCTAAGTCGAATTAGTAACTCTTTTGTGTATATGCTTTTACAACAAGATACCAGAAAATGTTCAAAACAAAAGTATTACGTTATTCAAAAGAATTGTTAAAAAACTTTTGTGTGGTAAAGGTTGCTATAACATAAATGACTTTCTTAATGATACCACAGATTGGGAATGGAGTGACCGCCCTCAGGCTATTAAATAATAAGTTTAATTATACAACATTACTTTGTAAACATATTTATTCGATGAAAAAAAAGCCCGCTGAGTTTGTTGCGCCCATTCTTCTCAGGTCTGAGGCATTCATTTTGGAATGGGTGGTACTTTTTTTGACTTTCAATAAGTGATGTCACATCCTATTTTGAATAAAAATATTTGAATTTGAATATTGTGAAATTGCAACCAACACACGCTTGGCTTATATCTTATCAATTTATCATGAACTTGATGTATTTGTATATTATTATCTGTGGATAGTTAAGTTGATAACAACAATTATAGAACAAATACCCAAATAATATTTGTTTTTAACATAATTTTACTAAAAAAAATATTGAAGTAGGCGTTACTTTGCAGAAATCCATAATTTTACAAATGATTTAAGTCTTCTTTAGTATTAATTCTGCCAATATTCGCCAAAATCTCTCAAAAAAAATTTGAGTCTCGTGCCAGATTTTGGCGAGACAACACGCCCTGAGGATGCCTCGTGTAGAGGCGAAACACGTGTCGAATTGTTTAAAAACAAATATTGGCGGAATTAATACTAAAGAAAACTTAAATCATTTGTATAATTTTACTAGCTTGATATGAATCTTTGTAAAAGAATCATCGATCTTTACAGCCGTATTATCTCTGGACCTCGCTGGAACGTGAAGCCGTGCCGTTCCCGTTTCACCCCCTCGCGCTTGTCCTGTTGCGTCAGTACGGTTTGCAGTTTCATTACCGTTAGGTACATGTCGTGATATTTTCGTGCTATCACTGTTTTGTTTTTGAAGTTTTGACTTTTGTTGTTAATACTTCTGTAGTTTCTGTTGCTCTGTGTCGCTATAATTGTACTGTCAGAAAAATAAATACTTTTTTTACTTAACACAGATGCTTTCATTTATTTTCCATAATTATTATTATCAGAATTACCAAACAACACAACAAATCAATCTATAATACAGAAAAAATAAATCAAAACTAAAAAATGAATCAAAAATAAAAAAATAATAATATCGCAGTGGTGCTTGTTTTGCACACCGTAACAAACCGACGATGTGACGTCATCGATGTCAAGTCCAGAGATACTATAAACCAGGTAGTACGTAATTTTTAACCGCTGGCGCACGCAATAAATATATAATTAAAAATATAAATAGACAGTTGTTGAAATAGTGTTATTGTTTGATTAATATATTTTTGTAAAGATTTTATTGATATACTATATTATTGAGTTTTAAAAAATAATTAATTAATCTATTGTTTTTATGAAATTTCAAAATTTTAATACAGTTACAAAATTTAAGTTTTCACTTCTATCGGCAGTCTACAACTGCCAATTTTTTATCAAATTTTGATTAGCGGTTATAGAGATTAGCAAAGACAAACAAACTTACATATATATAAAGAATTAGTTGAACATCGTAAATATGACGTGATTAATATTAATTACAAATACCCAAGCTTATCAACATTGTATCAAACATTAGTGTTGATACACATTATAATTAATCTATTATTATTATAGTGATGTCACCGACTATGGAATTTATCGATAATAATTGCAGCAGTAAATCTGAGAAAATTTGCAGGGGTACAAAAGGGCATAAGGGTGAAGAAACTTTTTTAGTTCGCGGCGCAATTACATGTTTACCCCCTTATTCATAATGGTCCGCTAACTTTAAACAGCCGCTATGGAGTGTTTTTTCTCATTCTGACTTGGGTCAATAGAAGAAGACAGAGTGAGAATTAGCAATGCTTTAAGTTAGCAGACTATTATGAATAAGGGGGTTAATATTTAATCTCGCTGTCCTAAGAGCCATTTCGCACCTTTATCCTTATATCTAAAATATCAAACGCGTAAATATACAGACAATACCTTTAATGGACTTGTAAATATAAATCAGTGATTTAAAGGTAAATTTTTTCACTAGTATATCACCTCTTCTTTACGGGTTCCGTACAAAAAATTAAATAAACTGATTGGGGTGCACTTATAGGATGACTGGACCAAATCAGGTGAAATTTGGTAGATTTCTGAAATCCGGCAAACCTAACCTAAATATTTTTTTAAATAAGGAATCCCAGATCTCTGAAACAACCTATAAGAATTCTGTCAATCGAAAATAAAGAGGCAAACTCAATCTAATATATAAAATTCTCATGTCGCGGTGTTTGTAGTTAAACTCCTTCGAAACGCCTTGACCGATTCTCATGAAATTTTTAGTGAATATTTCGTAGGTCTGAGAATCGGACAACATCTACTTTTCACCCCCCTAAATGTTAAGGGTGGTGCACGGCATTTTTTTTTTTAATTTTTTGACATTTTTTTTTCAAATTTTGTTTGAATATGAGTCAGCATTAAAAAATACATACAACTCCAAATTTTCACCCATCTACGATCAACAGTTACTTTTGTATTGCGATTTTAATATCGGCAATACAACGTTTGCTGGGTCAGCTAGTCTTACCTATATATAAAAACAACTGACTTTTTTGACATTTTACGGAACTCGCAGTTGGCTGTTTTTTGTCAAAATAAAGTCGGTAAAAATATTATTTTCGAACATTTTCTCACGGTGCAAAAATACCGTCTCAAAAACGTATTTACGTATTAATATAATTTATCTGCACCAAGTATCAAAACGTCGTCATTGCAGTTGTTCTAGCATATAATTGCGGCTTATCTGAGTCACTCGCTCAGCGTATTTACCGAAATACGGTTCAAGCAAGTACAACGTAACGAGTTTGATACTTGATAGGCACAAAAACTAAAACATCGACATTGACCTTTGAGCGATATTTTTTCTTTATTTTATCGACTGCAGGATATAAGGCGTCTTAAAACGGAATCCGTGACGAAATGTATATTGTATGTTTCATGCACAAAAAAAATAATGGAATCTATGAGTAATTGGCCTACATGTAGTGTTTTTGATCTTTTCAACAACAAAACAAACATTTGTATGCAGAAACCTCAAATAATTTATACGTCTAGACTGTGATAGATGTGAACAAGTCGAAAAAAATAGCGGCGAGCTGTAAGCCTCTATTTTCAGCAAACGCACGCACACTAAAAGAATGTTATACTTGCGTATCGCGAGTGTACTGCGTAGCTGTCATGCACACTAAAGTATTAATTCTGGCCTGTTGTCATGCGTTGCCTAACAGCAAGACTCTCTATCTCGACGTACAAATTATTGAAGGCAGAAAGTATCAATTTGAAGTAAATCTTGACGGTCAGAAATGGGCGCGAGGCCCTTTCAATGGTAAGTGATGGCATCAATTACCGGCTGCTGTTTTCCCGAACCGATACGACTTCGGGACGTTCAAGAAAAGAGCATACTCCCACCTTAAAGACGTGTAACGCATCGCTTGACCCAGATGTTTATGGGTAGTTACCTCAATCCCCATCACGTGAGCCTCGTGCCCGTTTGCCCCCTCTTATATATATATACTAGTGGACCCAACAGACGTTGTCCTGTACACACGTCTTAAATTTGAAAAATCTGTCCAGCCGTTTGGAGTAGTTCACTAACATACACATGAGCAGGAGAATTATATTATATGGACGTAATTGAGAATCTAAACCAATCTCAAATTCACTGAAACAAACAAAAATCTCATCAAAATCGGTCCAGCCGTTCAGGAGGTAGGTCAATTGTGAATCTAAACCATTCTCGAATCCACCTGAAGACACACAGAAAGTTTCAATAAAATCGGTCCAGCCGTCTAGGAGGAGTTCAGTGACATACACACGCACACAAGAATTATATATATAAAGATATATAAAGTATTTCCCGAGCGGTGACCAGCTAGGCGACTCTAAATAACCAAATTAAACTGAAATCGATCTGATCTGCTGGTGAAGCCGGGAGGTGGACATCGGAACTCCTTAATAGAACTATGTTTTGTCCAACCCGAGAGTTGAACGCATGCGCATGCGTTGGTTGAGTTGGTTGGTTGAGGCATGCGGACGGTTGGCTTAGTTGGTAGAGCTCTAGGGCGTATCCCAAGAGGCGCGGGTTCGATTCCCAAGGAATAAAATAAGAAATTTTAAAGCACAGAATCATAACAAATTACAGTCAATGATTTAGGATGAGGATGTGTGCGAAATATTAATAATTATTTTCATTATTAATATTTTAATATCGTTTTATTTTATAACTTTACACATCTGCCTATAAATATTATAAAGAAGTTTTAAAGTATTTGTTTACTTATTTCTGTGCTGACCGTACACGTACACACACACAAATGCAAAAACGTCTCGAGAGTAATTTACCTGTACGTTTCGCCAATAAATAAATGTTATAACTGTTCATTCTCACTGTTCTTATGAAAATTCTATATAATGAATACTAACAATAATAACCATTTTACTTAAAGCTCAAAATAGTGATTTTTGTAGTTATTACAAGAGAAACAAGGTATTACTAATAATTACTTAATCGTAATTCCTTAATACACAAGAACCTTTTGATGAACAATCTGATTGATTGAAAATTGAGTCTCGTGCCAGATTTTGGCGAGACAACACGTCCTGAGGATGCCTCGTGTAGAGGCGAAACACGTGTCGAATTGTTTAAATACAAATATTGGCGGAATTAACACTAAAGAAAACTTAAATCATTTGTATTAGGACTTTTAGTATTAAAATTTGTTACACTATTCTTTAAACACTATTTCAACAATGCACAGTAATATACACATTGATCTTTTCACTAAATTCATTAAATTTTTACTAATATACATTAATATAATATAGTAGTTTAAATATTTAACTAAAATAGATTAATATATCTTATATAGTTAAAATATTTTACTTAAGTATTTTAACATACATAGGTAGATAAACAGAAGTCTCCATCAATTAGTCTCAAACCTTGGCGACAAACCTTGTTCTTATTATGGCGGAAGGTATTGTCGTTAGCGAACCGATCAAGCCAAACGAGTTAAAAACTAAAACCATCTAATAATCACAGCCGCTTTCACCAAACCATTGACAAACTTGCCGAATACATAATTGCGTATTTTACGTTCCGAGTTTTTGTTAACTAGCCTGTTCGCGCGTTTTCCTTTGCGTGGATAGAAATCTAAATATGAAGGTACGACATAGCCGCGTTAAATATGTTGCCTCACAGGTGACTTATAGAACACCAGCGTGTAAATATGATTTAGTATAAATCGGAGCGGTGTACGTGCAACATCACGTAAATATGGTGTATTACAGTATACCTAACTGCAGTAACTCTACCCAAAAATATTACATTTCACCCAATGACGTTCTATAGATATCGAAAATTCACGACGCATAAAAGAAAGCCGAAATATGGAACATGCCACAAACTACACCGTAATAATCTTCGACTGCTATATCTATACATTGCCGAATTTACTCCAGTTGTTTCAAATATTCTCGGTCAATAAGCAGCAATGTAAAACATTAATTCAGTTCGGCTTTGATTCGGACAGTGACAATTGACACACGACTGAGGAGAAAAGTGTGCTTATATTTAAATAAAACACTTTTAAAGAATTAATACGCGTGTAATTGTAACGGTTTTACATTAGATGTTGCGTAAAAGTTAATTTTTTTTTATTTTAGTTAACCCGACGTTTCAAGGACCTTTCCAGATCTCGTTTTCAGAGGGACTGCAGATGAAGTGAGTCAAAGATAGTATTTGTCATAGTTGTCATTATGAAGTTTAGCGCCATTTATTACCTCGGAGGTGGTATTTGCTGTACGTAGATGGATTTTGGCAAAATTTACAGTCTTCTTTTTTGGAATGTGTAGTTATGGTTTTAATTTAGAGATTATTGGATCCCAGGTGTTATATAATTTCTATTAATAGACGCGTTTTAATCCTTTAAAAGTGTTTTATTTAAATGTGTAACACTCGCGTTAATCAAAGAAAATACTATGTGCTTATATTGTCTCTAAGTACACTTTTGCCGTTCCACTATAGACGACCTGTATAGCCGAGTGGTTAGCGATCCTACCTACTAAGCTAGAGGTCCCGGGTTCGAATCCCGGTAGGTGCAAGCATTTATATGATGAATATGGATGTTTGTTTCCGAGTCATGGATGTTTAAATGTATTTATGTATGTTTATATGTATGTTTATATAAATTTATGTATGTTTAAGTAAGTATATTGTATTAAATATATCATTGTCTTGTAACCCATAACACAGGCTATATATGCTTAACTTGGGGCAAGATAATTTGTGTAAAAAGTGTGTCAATATTATATTATTATTATTATTATTACTATCAGACTGCGAATGATGTGTATACAACGTCATTGAATTCATCGATATGTATTTTTTAACTAAACTTCTGTATTTTTAAATATAATAAAAATATAATATGGCGATCGTTTAACACTAAAACATTCTTAAATTATACGTATTGCCGTTACTTTGCACACCATTGCAGCATAAGACTAAATATCCAGAGCGTTGCAACTTGCAAGCACACGTAACAATGTTCTGTATGTACAGGCGACGGACGTCCCGCTAAGAATTGGTACTTTTTATCATATTTCTGTTACCTTATTATTTGTATTTCTGTATGTGATTGTTTACCAGAGACAATAATTGAACCTAAAAAACCTCCCTTTAATGAATTTTAATAGGAAAACAAAATTGTGAAACGTTGCGGGGTGCGGGGGAGGTCGGCTGGTTTCCATTGGATCGTCTTTGAGACTTGTCAAAGTTAGCAATGTCAGTGATAACCCATTAGTGATGGGCGATACTCATTTATATTTATCTATAACTGAGTCAAATCGATTACGGAATCATAAAGAAATATGTTAATTATTATACACGTTATATAATATACATATATATAGTAAAATAGTAGTGTCAATAAAATATATATGTATCGATTATTGACCCTTAAAATGTATAAATTTTGAATAAATTCTTACTGTTTTTGATTCGGTTTTTTTTGTTAAATAAGCCAGTCGTATATCAATCACGCATTTTATTAGATCAGTTAGGAGGCGACATACGTACATACCATCATACATACGACCCAACACATTACCCTCCCTTCAATAGTCTGACAACAATAGACTGCTGTATGTCAAATTTAATTTTTTTTTTTATATGAGAGGGGGCAAACGGGCAAGAGGCTCACGGGATGGGGAGAGGTGAGGCAACCGCCCATGGACATCTGCAACAACAGATGTGTCAAGAAATGCGTTGCCTGCCTTTAAGGTGGGATTTTTTCTTGAAGGTCCCTAAGTCGTATCTGTTCATAATATTATATAATTGTCAATAAACGTATTTTTTATATGTGTCTCATCACTAGTTCACAACGATCGAGCGAGATAGTGTAATGTGAATTTATCTACGAAAGAAAGGGATGTGCTTAAACTCTTTTTATATTTGATTTTTGACACGGACAATGATATCACTGTGAATCTCAGCGGCGGACTGAGAAACGTAAAGGGGCGGGGCCGGCTGTTATGCAGTATCACTACCTAACTTGTGCTAAAGCATATCCACCGTACCGCGTGCTGAGTCGTCTTTAGGTTAAATTGTCTGTACCACCAGGTTACCCTCAATTCGTTACCCAATAGTCGTAATTGTCCTCCAATCTCATAAAATTCTATTTTTGGTCGCAAGTAAGCGTTAGTGATGGCGTAATGTAATAAAGAAACTTACAAGTCAGCCAAGGAAATTGATGTATATAAATATAACAACTTTGAACTTTCCCTTGAATACACCAAAGATAATCGCAACCTACTGAAATAAATGTCTCAGTTCCTATCTGTAGTTTTTATGGAAATATGAAGTGGGCATAGAACTGTTTAGCACATGTAAAATATAAAATTACTTACCATTTTCCATATTTTTTTATTTTTGACGGTGGTGTTTTGGTTTTTTTTTCTCATTTTCCGATGTTTTCAAAATATTATTATTTATATCAGCCAAGTCGTTTCGAGTTTTTCTGTGGCTAATAATACAATATATAAATATAAAATAGAGCCTGGTTAAAATACAAATTGTTTTTATCTGATCACTACCAAACCACTGACGGGGTAATATAAAGTTTTCTTTTAAATATTAAGTATCTTAAATATTATCAATTCAGCAAATATTAATATCGATAAAATCCCCGCGAAATCAGCTTATCTACAACTTTTTTTAATTTTAACATACTCATCGCAGCTGTTAATTATTTTCATGTAATCATTTTAATGCAAATAAGTGGCAAGAATAAAAAGTTATTGCAATAGTGAAATAGTGAAGTAAACATGATAACGAAAATTAACAAATATAACAAAGAAATGGGAAATTCACAATATGTATTATATTTGTAGCTAAGCAATGAAAGATCGTTAAAATAAACTAAAAAGAGAAATGGGCCATGGATCGAACCCTGTGGCACACCTACCTCTACATCTTTGCCTTTTGCCAAATATCTACAAACGCTTTACGACTCTTTAAGTAAGAAAAGTTAATGTGGACTTGTGCAGCGCGGAATCCAGTATAACGTAAACGCCTTCCACCGCCACCTTGTAATGGCCGCCACCACACGGAGGCGGGTACAAAATTGAGCCTAATAACTTTTACCTTATGCCAGCGATTGTGTGTCCACCGCACCAAAGGCTACGTAGGGCGATCTGTGCATAATTTTGCATTGGCGTTTAGCGACGCGGAGGGCGTTTGACACCTCAAGTCAGCATCATGGAAGTAAAGTCAACAATGGAAAGACACCACTCACGATCCCGCGGTGTAAGAACTCTATGACGCAAGTACAGCTCAGATAGAAAACTGTTCCGTTTTGCTTGAAAGTTTTTCTCAACAATTTTTCTAACAAAAAAAATAAACAGCTTTAGTGCTAAGTTAAAATATGTATAGTCAGGTCAATTTAGACATTCGGAGGTACATAAATTCCCAACAAGCTGAAAATCTATATATAGTTCAAAACATAATTATTATAGATAAAAAATGTAAGTAACCCATCATTCCAGTGTATGAAAAATGAGTTTCTCGCGATTTTCAGCAAAACGGTAAGTTTTATCATAAAAGAACCTCAGATAGACCAGTGCTGAAGCCTTTGAAAATGATAAAGTGAAAAAAAAAATAGTAGGATGAAACCCATTGGAAACGGAAGAGAATATAACAAAAATGAAGGAAAAATAAATTACGGGCGATCTGAGGTCGGGAAGTGGAAAAGGTGGGGCGTTTTAAGGTAAAAAACGGTTTATTGCGATTTCCGGCTAAACTGCAAATCCTATGGAAAAAAGTCAAATGGCAAAGTTGTAAGTAATAAAAAAATCTACAACTTTTGTTATTATAATTTTTCAAATAACCTCAAAATTTATGTGAAAAATTCAAAAAACCAAGTTTATTTTTTTTATTTTTATGCTTTCCAAAATCAATTTTTTTTCACGAAATTTGGTGAAAATTAACCATTTTATTGCCCAAATACACTGTAATTTATTAGAATTGAAATATTTATTTTTTCACCTTATTTTGACTCAAATATCTGAAAAGAACCCTCATTTTCAATCGAAAATTCACCCGTCAAAATATCAGTTTTTTTCAAAAATTTGATCTGTGTTCTGTTCGTCAAAATCTCTACTTTCCGATAGTGTTAAAAAAAATGACAATGGTAAATGTTCGAATAATTTAAGCCCAACAAAAGGCGTTTCATGTTATTTCTTAGCAGCAAAAATATGGATTAAAATTAATCAAATCTATTTATAAATGTAAAAAGGATAATAATTTAGTGTTATGCTATCCATTTTTTTTTAATTATTATTGATTAATTTGATGAATTATTTGATTAATTGCTATGAAAAATGTATCAATACTTGTTTTCCTACGAGCCACCACCACCATTACGTAGGTGTCTAAAGGCTATACATATAATCCGCTTCATTATAACTCTGTAAAAAAAATGTAACACAATTAAATTTCTGTGATTTTGTTTCACTTACGAAAGCAAAAACACTCAGAATTATTGATTTAAATTTTCTTCAGAGTATTCTCAATAGCATAACATTAATTATCTAGGTATTGTTTGAAGTACTTATCAATACATTTTATCTCTTTTCATACTTATGTGTACATGATATTATTATACATTTGAAAGTGACTCAGTATGTCTGTAACTCTGTCATGGATAAACCCAAAATAACAAAAATATATAACAATTCCTTTAGCATTAGTCATATTTTTTAAATTTCGAAGAGAAACTTGTACAATATTTATTATTTAAATACCAAAATTTTAAAAATTTTATTAAGTATTAGTAAAAAATATTACGTAAGTAATAGACGATGTATTACAATTATCTCAAAAAATTAATTTTAGAAACATCAATAGTAATAGTATCAGCAATTTCTATTCAGAATAATATTTGAAATACTTTCCTAAAAATTATAAAGGCTGGGAAGCCCTACTTATACAAAATTGAGATAAAACAGCAATAAATATAAATGTACTGTTACAATATTACGCATATTATATACTCTGACATCTGGTCAAGAAAATAACATCATACAGCTACAAAACTACAAAGAGAATTAAAACAAAGTATAATTAACGTGAACTTTTAAATATATTCTCCAACAAAAAATCTCTCAACGTACCTAAACAAGTTTACACTTATTTATCGACATCGATACTATCGATATCGCAACCGTGACGCTCGCATCCCTAGTGCCAACACAAAGGCAACTAATAATAATTCTCAATTCTCATTCCTTCTACGTTACTCGCCACTTGTCGATAATTACGGAAAGTTGTTATGTTTTTCTAATCTAGGGTAATTTATTTCCTTCAAAACGGCATATTAATATTGACAATAAAAAACTTTGTTAAATACAATAAAATCTTAACATTGACAATCAAACAACAAAATAATTATAATTCAACCGTCTTAAAATTTCAATATGCCATTTCGAATTTTAAATTATTTAAAAATGAAATCAATTTACGTTATCTTATTTTTAGAATATTTATTATTCAAAAAATAAATAAACACTCATAATTAACAATTAAAGCTATAAGTAACGCAACGCACTAAAAGGCCAAAGATCAAAATACCTATCTGATGTAAGTACGTATTTGTTTTAAAAAGTATTTTAAGATTTTAGGTACCTATTTAGATTTATAGTTACATTATGTACCTAATTATATTTACTGAATATTTTACACAACAGCCTTGGTTAAAAAAAGAAAGTCAAAATTACCGGAGATAATTGCTTTCGTAATCACTAATTACCTATTAAGTCAAGTTAAAATTCTTACCTTATATGAGGGTTTCTCCATTATTAGGAAATCCAATTATTTTAAAACACAATAAACTCACTTCACGTACACATTTTTCTATAAATAAATTTCACTGACGACGTTGCATTGTTAAAAAACCTGGCAAATCACAAAACTGTGTCTATTTTTAACACAATCATAGCTTTACGCGCACTTTTTAATTTCACAAATCAGGCAACGGCCGTTCAATTATGCCAACTTATAATATTATTATTCAACAATTTATTTCTTCGCACGGCTTTTTTGTTTATGTAATCGTCACAGATTAATCGCGTTGGCCTTATGATAATTAAATATTTACAAAAACAATATGGCGATTGACAAAAAATAATTCAAATTTGAAACACGGACATTTTTGAATAGCACGCGGCCACCTCGATAGGCGTCGCGACCGCATCTGTGTGCTACCATTGTATAGCTTATTCGCTCACACGCGGAGACCCTAGGGCTGTAATACTAATTTTTAAACAATTTAATTATTTAATTTTATTTATTATGTAGTTATTAATTATTTACTACAGTTAATTAATCCCTTACAGCCAAGCTATATATAAATGAACAGATTATACAAACAATGTTGTATTCATAACATAATAAAAACATTCATAAATAATAAATGGTTAACTACTTTTATAAAAAAATATTCCATGTTCTAATTTGACTTTTGTTGAAAATATTTTTACAAAAGTGGACAAGAAGCATCCATTTTCTGAATTCTTCGAACGGCCGCGGCGTTTTTTTGTGTCGCGTCCTTATCATTACTAATTCAAATATACAGATAATGTGTATTTTGACTATTTACTGTAATTATCAAAATGTTAAACTGAAGTCTATTCAAACGGAAAAATAAATAATCTCTGCAATCACACAAAATATTAATAATTCGCATTATTAAACTGTTTTTTTTTATTATTTTCATTGTAGCTGCTTCTTACTCTTGGCAACTATTTTAAATGTGAACGCCAAGTTATTGTATAAACTAAAATAGCTTCAGTGCGCAACTATGTATAGACTTCAGAAAAATACGTGACAAAGAAAAAATATCAAGTATATTAATTAATATGATTTAAAACTACAGACGGAGCAATGACTATAAGAGTAAAAGATATAATTGTACCTAAATTACCCTAACACTTAAATCAGACTCTATCAGTGGCAACGCTTTGGGGTATGGTAGCACAACAAGGTTGATCACATAAAGGCATAAAAGGGATTTATTTTCTCAAAATTGATTCCTTAAGAATTCTTTTTGATGTCATTTCTAATAACTACTAGATAGTACTACCGCTTCGGAAACATGACGCTCTGAGAGAGAAGAAGCGGCGCAAGAAACACTCCCACCATTCGTTTTTGCGCTCTTTTCAATAAAAATAAACAATATTGTACAGTCATTTCTATCGCTATAAAATAATCACAATCTAGTCCCAGAACATAATAGAACATAATCGCCAAATTGGATTGCATATTAAAATGTTTTACATTTAAATTGCGTTGTTTCACACTTTTTTAATTAAAGCAACCCAAATTACTCTCGATGCTATTGGTAAAATAATATTTAATATAAATTTTAATCTATTATTAGTACCTACTATCAAAATGATGATTCAAGGAATTTTCTGCTGAGAAATTATATTCTGATCGCTACCGAAATCACAAGTCTGTCGCTTGACTTTATGTGAAGATTACCTGAAATTCAATCAAAACCATAGTAACTATTTTAGAGTTCATAGGCAGCATACACATGTTCATTCAGGTGTGTAAATAAGGATGAATTAACATTAAGAATAATTAATTCTGTATATTTAAATTTGTTCACGGTGACAACCTTGATACTTCCATAACATAACGACCGACTTACTCTGTAAAGCTGTGTATACAATTTATAAATTAGTATATACGAAATTAATTATTGGGAATATTTATATTATATTTATGTTTATCTGTTATTCAATTGATACATATAAATAGAAAAAGACGTAATATACAAATCGTTTTTAATCAAAATTTGTTATAAGACTATAACAAAGTTGGCTATAACTATTGAGCAAGAAAATTTCACGATTTTTTCACACTCTCATAGCTTTGGTTATAAGAGATAGGAGATGTGCAGCTAGTTTCAGAATACATATTTTTTATCATTAACATTTTGATACAGTTATTGATAGATTTACAATATTCAAATTTAATGTGAGTAATATTTAATTTTTAAATAAAAGGAATAAACTTAGATTTATACATCATCATAATCAGCCGGAAGACGTCCACTGCTTGTCAAATGCCTCCCCCAAAGATTTCCATGATGATCGGTCCTGCGATGCCGTTATCCAAAGTATTCCGGCGATCTTGGCGAGATTGAATTAGACCAGAATTTATACATATTTTTGGTTAAGTTGTAGGTTGCCACATGTTTTGTGTGGATATATATATATATACAATGTGGATATATATATCATTGTCTTGTAACCCATAACACAGGCTACATATATATGCTTAACTTGGGGCAAGATAATTTGTGTAAAAAGTGTGTCAATATTTTTATTAAATAATATAGACACACGCAATATATCCCATGCAGATGAGTCTATAATATACATATGAAATATATAAATAATATACCAGTTAAACCCTTGCAATACTTTATAAAATAGATTAATAAAAACAAGCCCTTATATCAATACAATAATGTGCAAACTCCAAAATTATCTGCGTAGAGCTACAAGACAGTTGCGACTTCGAAAGAAACTTATTATGTATATTATGTAATGATAATATAATATAAAGTCGTTTAATATAATTTAGCATTAATAAATAAATAAAAAATATCCATCCAGTGTAGACCAAGCCGTAACCATTTATGATAACACACACACAAGCGCACAGTAACCACGGTTTCGTCTGATTGCAAACGACTCAGCTTATTACCGACTTGGAAATATATAGTTATATAGAAATTAAATTGATTTAGCTGTTTTAACAAAACAACATTTTACCTATACCTTTTAAATTTCCACAACTGCCAATATTATTGAATTGTTTTCGAATATATCAAATTATGAATATTTAACATAAGTACTTAATGAAAACAAATACAATGATTTATTAACTGACACAAGCAGCACACGTTCACGAGTCGACGCATGGACTAGTCATCGTCAATAGTGGTAAGCGCTTGAAAATACTTAGCCCTGCATCACTTTTAAGAGATTTTGTTTTTTTTGTACACTTTTCACTGTAAACCAAAACGTGGATAAAGTGACGTATTCAAGATGGCGACCGACGCAGCTGATTATAAGTTGGTGGCACTATATTGACTTATTACTTTAAATAAGTGTTGTCATATTCTATTTTTAATAAAAATATTTGAATTTCAATTGCTATTGACGTTAATTTAGCCTCGTAATCGCATTATATTTTTTTGTAACTCACCGCTTTAAAATTAACTTTTAAATATTATAAATTAGTTATATCTTTTTGGTTGCTAATATTGGTCTCGAGTTGCCAATTTAATAAAATATAATTAATAAAATAAGAATATTAAACTCTTAAGGTCGCCTTGTTACCTATATTCGTTAAAAGTTTAAGATAAGACAATTTGAGTTTATGGTGACGAAATATATATGCACTTTCATATAATAATTAATAACCTCTATAATCAATAGCTCTAAATTTCATGCTTCATATTATATTTATAAATTGGAATCCGAGTGATAAAATTATTAAAATAACGTGTCGTATTGTTTCTATCCAATACTTTTCGTTCACTATTTAAAAACCATTAAATTCAGTCGTTCGATGATTTCCATGAATTATCTATGGTTACCTGTATGCCCTACGTATGTACGTTTACTACTTATGATTCGTATAGAAAAATATATGTGAATTGTGAGTGTTTTTCATTAAAATTTCAAAACTTAGGCAATAATTATTGAAGTTTTAAGATCTTCTTTTGGCGCGGTAGGGAAAAATTATGACATTCAATTGATGTGCGCGCACACCGACACCCTGTTGTTAGTTGGTCAAAACTATTACGCCAAGGCAAACGGATAAAAAAAAATATTTAAGGTTAGGTGGTGAGGAGTGTAGCCTATAGTAGAACTGAAGTTAGAGTGATGAGACATTTGTTTGCGGCGGCGTCAAGTGCCTGGGTAGTCTCCTTTTCTCAAATATTTGCGAAGGGAACGATGGCTTGTGGTGCTAGGTCGACCCGTTATAGTTAATAAATCATTTTATTTGTTGGATACGATTACTAATTATGACAGTAATCACGACCATCATGTTGATGAAGCATCCTTACACAAACAATGAACTCAAGATCTAAAGGTTGATGCATCCAATATACAGTTTATTCAAATATTGTAAGAAATATTAATAGTGATGATACAAAAGCGCTTACTTTATGCCTAATTGAATAAAGTTTATTTGACTTTGACTTTAATATACAATAAAAAATTTAAAATCTGACTTAGGTTAATCCAGAGAGTGAGATTCTATGAAATATATACAGCAAGCGTAGTAACAAACTATAATGTAGATGTGGCGTTCAGGTAGATGCTCTTGGACGTCACGGGTTATCCTGCCTAAAATCGATAGGCCGTATCAGTCGTCAGCATTAATGAAGTCATCCGCAGGGCATTTGCGGCTCTTAATATACCAGCTGTTTTAGAGCCAAATGGTATTACCCGCCGCGATGGCAAGCGTCCTGATGGAATGACGCTGGTGGCTTGGGCACGGGGAAGGGCGCTGGCGTGGGACGCTACTTGCCTCTCTGGCTCCTTATCATGTCCAAGTTACGTCTGTTGGTGCTGGGGCTGCTGCTTCGACTGACAGCAAGCGTCGCAAATATGTTGGTCTCATTGAGTCATACATCTTTGTGCCGTTTGGTGTCGAGACACTTGGCCCGTGGGGTCCAGAGGCACGGAGAATGTTCAATATACTATCTTCACACCTCAATAAGGCTACTGGAAACCCAAGCGCTGGCAGCTATTTTGGTCAACGGATCAGCCTTGCTATCCAACGCGGTAATGCTTCCAGTATTCTTGGTACGCTTCCACGTAATGATAGTTTTAATTGTATGTAGTCGTGGTATTGTAAATATAGTTATAAGATTTGTTTTGTTTGAATAATAAAAGTTTTATAATATAAACAAAACTTGAATTGAAACAAATATAAACTTGCCACAAATGTCGGGCGGTGTTATTCAACGCGCAGAAGTGAAACGTAGGTCCTCGTTGGCGCGGGGAAGTGCGCGGCGGGCGTACGCTAATCGCAAACAGCGTAATATAAACAAAACAGCACAAAGCTGTGGAATGAGCTTCCTTGTGCTGTGTTTCGGGAACGATACGAAATGGGTAAGAAAAGTTCCTTTGAGGCCGGCAACGCTCCTGCTATTCGTCTGGAGTAGCAAGAGAATGTGGGCGGCGGTGATCAATGAAAACGTTTATAACCTGAGTATAAGATATATATGACGGTGCATGACCGGTCACATCTTCGTCGTTAAAAATTGTTGTGGGCGTTGAACACGGCAGCAAGTACAACACATTCTTACAAGCACACGGTATTATAATCAGCTAGAAACGTTTCACTTAAGCCAAACAGCTTTAATAGATTACATAATAAGAGCATGGTGCTGCCGGCATGCGCGTGCGACACAACCACCTCTCTCGATAGTTCCTCCCTCACTGCCAAGTGCCAGCTCGACGCGAGCCCGATGCCCACTCTCACTCGCGCTCGCACCGCACTCCGATTACACCCGAGTTAAGTCGAATACCGAATAATTTCTTTTGCTCGTCGTTCTAAACTATATATAAATTTTGTATTTAAATGAGATGTAAATAATTTGATATTTTTCAGTAATTTCCCTCGCTATTGAGATCATAAATACAAATTCTTTGTAATACAAACATTTTCAGTTGGTCGGAAGCCAACCATTCGATCCTCATATGGTCTATAAGTATTGGTATCTTTGTTGATACACTTGCTAAACGCCATTATTGCGTATAAGGATTACTTACACCGCTCTCATTTTCAAACTGAAAAATCAAAAATAAATAAAAATGCCTCTCCCATAAATCTTAAATATTTGCTTTATCTTAAATGTACACTTAGAGATGGCATTGATACGTTATTATCTAATCTTACTATCAAAACCACACAAAAAATATATTACATAACGATTTTTGATTAGACTTTCCACAACCTTTGCGCAAATGCAAGCTCTAAGTCAGCTTAGATCCACTGAAATTTCACCGAAATCCGTAAAGTATGAAGCCCAATGTTTACAAATATTATTATTTATATACTAATAACAAATGTATTGCCACGGAAGACTTGATATATATATATACATAATATTAATAAAAAAAAACTGTTAGATGTATTTGTCACTTTTATTGCAATAGACCGACAGTAATCACAGTCACTGAGCTGAATAATTTTTAAACTATATTTAATTATAAGAATATCGTCTAAATAAACGCTAATATAAAACAAACTAATACTTTACGATATAATCGGAGGGTACGGGGATCATTGAAACACATTCCCGGTAAACAGGAACAGTAAGTCTATGGAGTCGACTTCATTTGGGGCATAAATATTTGATAATAACTTGAGCATTTCTATTAAAAATTTACTAACATAATAATATTATAGGTATTAAAGAATATATTATAGTCTTTATTAAAGTATGTTTTATATTAGCTTTAATCTTCTTTAGTAATTTTATTCGTAATGTAATCTGTATAATTATATTATTGGATAATATTTGAGTTAACTGTATAAATATGTAATAACTACTATGTAAACTATATAATTTGTTTTTAATTAAACTTAATTATAATTAGGTTTAATTTTCAACTTCAATAGCACGAATTGAAAAGAATAAAATTCATTTAGCCTTTAACTTAATATTTAAAAATTAAGATATCTGCAATACTACATATACGAAAATGTTTGCCCATTAAAATTTCATCATTTCTAATATCTTGTGTACCCCTTTTGCCTATTAACTATTATTCTAATATTCTTCATCTCGACCCGTTTGAGTACTAACCTGTACTAATTGTAAGTTAACTTATCTTAACAATTCCATGCATGTTGGCTCTATAAATTAATTGTGCTTTAGTTGAGCGTTATAGTGAATAATCGAATAATTGAGCAGATTTTTGTGATCCACAAAACTTTAATTATTAATAACTAACAAAATATAAATAAAACTAAAATTAGTTGAGTTAAAGATATTGGTAACATTTATAGTTTGCAGGATTCATTTGTTGTGGAACGTATTATCAAATACAAATTTGGCAGTAATCTAATTTTTATTTGATATAACGTTTTGTTCAAAACTTCATATCTTTGTATATAGTTTTTGTATTATATTTGATTTTCTAATTAATTAATTTACGGTTTTAATTATTTAAAAATAATATAATGTATTATTTACCTGTCCCGTTTAAGGGTAAGCCACCATATTGTGTCAGTGTTACTACAAAGATCGTTTTCCTACGAATCCTTTTCTATAGAATTGGAGACGGATGAACTAACAACATATCATCCTTAGTTTTGCTTCCTTACTTTAATGCATCATTCTGGAAATACCGTAATACTTTTACATGACACAATGATATATATTTATATCTCATATTTTTTTTATGAATGCCCTTTATTTGAAGTTTTGTAAAACGTATCACCACGAAAAGTCGGTATGTTATGTTTTGTGTATTTATATATTATTAAAGAAGATTATTCAAATTCGACCCGAGGATGAGTGCTACACATCCAAGCTGGTACGTTATAATATGCTATTTAAACTAGCATTAGTAATCATGTTGGTTAAAAATAAATTAAATATAATACATCTCCATTCATCTCATATTCCAGTCATCCTTTCCCTCAGAAATCCTACGCGACAAAAGTTTTAATTATATACCTATTTCACTCTAACCCGCCCTTTTTATGAATACCGACGTCTCATTCTTGCATTATCAGTCTGTCTGTGAGTTTTTATTTGAAAATCTTAGGGTTCATTACAAAATTTTATACTATTTAAGACAGTCAAGTAGTATTTGCCTATATTTAAACAATAAGTATATATCTTATAACCTTGGTTATAATGAGTTCATTAATTATTTGGACGGTTGAATCTTGATCCTTTTATTCATATTTTTATATTAAATTTCTTAATCATGTGAAATATTTAATTAATGAAACAAAGGCAATCGTACATACAGATGTAAGTAATGTAAGTGATCACCGCTGACCATATTTCTGGCTACACTGCAGGAAACTCAGCGTAGCGGCTATGTGGATACCGAACCCTCCTGCCTGTGTCTCGATAGTGATAAGTCAACTTCTGTATTGATAGTTCGACGGATGTGATAAAAATGAAAAGGCCGTGACATTGGTGTGATGCCCATGTGCTTCTTTTTCATCTTCTTATAAGACAGAAGAGCAACAATGTCTGTATAAAACTTGGCTCGTGGATCCCAGACGCGTGGATAATCTACAAAGTACTGTCTGCGCGTTTCAATAGGGCAACTGGAAATCCAAGCGTTTGCAGTTATTTCAGCCAATGGATCAGCCTAGCTATCCAATGCGCAAATGCTGCCAGTATTCGTGGTACACTTCCTCGTACTAATAGATTTAACTGAATGTTATCATATTAAGTTTTGTAAGTATAATTATAAGCATTTTTTTGTTTTGAATATATCAAATTATCTCAACAAACGGATATAGTAACAAAAATGGTTTAAACACAAGTTAAGACGGACATATTTTAGCATACTTTCGTTAAGTCGAGTACGTGTAGTACATAGTGCTTTACTGATCGTAAACATGTAATAAAAGACGATGTAAAATAAAACTGGTTTTGGTAATTAAATCTTAGTTAGAGCTTATATTCGATTTGAAAGATAAACGAACGATAAATACATACACATTATGCACATAAAAATGTGAATAAGGACCCATCCAGCTGGAGTAAATACTTAAACAAATAAACATTTTAACTATGAGAGGCTCCTTTACACGGGATGCCGGCTAGATTATGGGTACCACAATGGCTCCTATTTCTGCCGTGAAGCAGTAATGTGTAAGCAATACTGTGTTTCGGTACGAAAGGTGCCGTAGCTAGTGAAATTACTGGGCAAATGAGACTTAAGATCTTATGTCTCAAGGTGACGAGCGCAGTTGTAATGCCGTTCAGAATTTTTGGGGTTTTTCAAGAATCCTGAGCGGCACTGCATTGTAATGGGCAGGGCGTATTAATTACCACCAGCTGGTCTCTCCCTTATTTTCATAAAAAAAAAATTGTTGCCTCTCAATATATTCTTGATAGTGTTATTTATGCAAACAGGCACATAAATGCATTTTCTAGAAACTGTCATAATCATAATGTGGATCATAACCAGGAATAAAGATGAACTTATTGTCTGCTACTTCTCGCTCCTCTATTCCTTCTAATTATTCGGCTAAGTGGAATTAATAAGTCTTTTTTGGGGCGATGTTTATGCCTTTACAACATGATCCCAGAAAATGTTCAAAACAGAGGTATTACGAGATATAAAAGAATTGTTAAAATACGTATGTATGTAGTAAAGGTACTATAACATAAATGACTTTTTTTGACCACAGATTCGGTCGACCGCCGTCAGGCTATTTAAACTATAAATTTGATTGCACTCTATTGTAATTCTTCAGACGAAGTAACTTTTGAAATCGCTCTCGTAGTTTTTGAATTTATTTATATGCATACATGCAGTGATTCCTGCCGCCGAATTCCTCCTTTGCATGACACGCCACAAGTTAGGATATCATCCCCACCATCTGGATGTGTGGTGGTCTTCCACATTGCGGTTTTCAAGTAGCTTTCTTCTACGTACTACAAAGCTGTGGAATGAACTTCTTTGTGCGGTGTTTCCGGTACGATACGACATGGGTACCTTCAAAAAAGCGTGTACTTCTTTTAAGGCTGGCAACGCTCCTGTGATTCCTCTGGTGTTGCAAGAGAATGTGGGCGGTGGTGATCACTTAGCACCAGGTGACCTACAGTACACTCGTTTGTCCTCCTTTTCCATAAAAAATGTGGTAAAACTGCACCTGATGTAAATACAGCAATGCATACATTTTTGACTTTTTATACCTACTATTAAATTCAGCTTGATGAAATTCAACTATTTGTATGCAATAATAATATTATAATGAGCTATTGTTAAGTTTCTTGCTATTCTTCACATCACGTAGCTTTCCCAATCGGCAAGATGTTTATAATAAGAAGAGTCTGAGTAAGGAGGTTTGAAAAATAAGTTTTATACTATCGATTCAGCAATAATAAAAACAAACAATACTTTCCCGTGAAACAGTATGCCATTTAAAACTGAAAGTGAGCAAAACCGCAGGTTAAGAGCTACTCAATTTAATTATACATACAAACACACATTATATGTTTTCGTAGTCGGTAAATATATATATAATTCATACGAGTTTACGTTTAATGCTAAATCGGAAACTGTGGTTTGACGAGCCGTGTTTGATACTTGGAATTAACCATTTAATCTTAAGGTTACATTATATTAAAATGTTGTAAAAATATATTAGAAGTATTATAACTCTTTAAAGTTTATTATAAATACGGAGTATCAGCTGGGTATGCATCATAATACATTTAAATACCTACTCATATGTGTGGATATGGAAACAACAACTTTGTAACTTTGTAAAAAATAGCCGCGAGGTTTCTGTATAACAAAGTTAACTTAAAAAATGATCATTTTTATTGCAAGTAGCGGTCACTTGTGGTTGGTTTGTTTATAAATTTAAAATTATCATGGTTATTTGGTTGAGTTCCTGCTGTAGGCTTCGTCACGATTTTATAATATCATTGCTTCTGGAGGCATTGTGATACTCTTATCCTTCCTAAAATATGGTTGGAGGAGAGATAGTCCATCCATGTATACTATGAAGGGGTGAGTATTCAATCCTGTTGTCGAAAACTTAAATTTTCTTGATAATTAATTGTTCATAATATGCATATTTTTCTTTAAATTATTTCATTTGTTTACATTAATACCTTTATTTATTGATATGTATGTTAATGTACCTTTCATTATTTTAATTATGGTATACTTTGTTATGCAAATGTCCGTGTCATTGAGATTTTCTATCATAATTTGGATAATATTCTAATGTAGCATTTATATGAAAATGCAATTTGCGATAATATGCTACACTATTTTTCTCGAGTGCACGCGTAAAAGTATGAAAACTTTACAATCGCTCTATATATCAGGTCAATACTGTAGCTATGCCAACTGTCCATAGTGGTAAGCGAATTTATACTTTAACCTCTTTATGTAAAACTCAACTTCGCACGGCATTAGCAAAAGTATTTCAACACAGTGTGACACGTTCGGTAGTGGGGAATGAGAAACAATATTTTACAGTTGACAAATAATCATTTTAGATGGAGCCGTCCTTGATTAAAATATATTCTTATGTTTTAAGGTTTATAGTTTTTGACCTTTTGCGGCTTGTTTTTTTAAGAAACATTTTAGTTTACTGTATTCAAGTGCATGCCTGAATTAATGCCATTCTTTGTCCAGTAGTGGGCATCTTCCGGCTGATGATGATGATAAAGTGCCATATGATTACTACAAGCTTTTGCAAATGTAACGGCTTATAAGTGCGCTTTGTACTTTGGGACTTAATTTGTGGCTTTCTCCAAGTCGATGTTAAAATTAATTAAAATTCTTTTGACAGCTCAATAAACGATACTATGGGTCAAGATATCACCTAAATTACCGATAAGTTGATGATGGATACACATAAATAATTAAGCGTACTGAACCTTTTTTTTGGTGTAACTACAGTCAATTCTTTCTCAATCTTGTTGGTATAGTATCTGTATTGCATTAGTTTCATGCATTATATTTGGAGATTGAACGAAAGTTATTAATAAAGTTTATGTTGAATCGTAATTGTGAAGAACTCTTTTTAACAAACCAACATAATATTACGCTAATTGTTTATTTAAAAACATTGCTTTTTATAAAACCATAATATAATGTATTTTCTATTAATTTATTTAAATTACTTATTCCATTTCACCGTTTAAAGGCATTGAACTAAAGTTAATTGCAAAAATAAATTAAAACATCTGCAATGCATATTACAATACTTCCTCTATACATTAATATGGCTTTTTATTATACAATTTTTGAATAAAATCAACTTCAACCCCAATGATACATACAAATAGAGTTCCTTTTTACTTGCACAAAGTTTGTTTAATTAGTGTGTGTCACTTATGTTTTGCATGTGTGTGTTGTATTGAAAGAATGTCTTCCCTTTAAAGTTATAGAAAGAAATAGAGCTGCTGTAGATTTTTATGTAATGAACAAAGTATTTTTATAAAAACTCATATATTTTTGATGTCGATGTGCTAACAATCAATACTTATGTAGATTGTTGTATTACGTATTTAGTACTACTAGACCATCGCACGTGTCAAGTTCTCTAAGGCTGGCTTGTTTAAAGGCATAGCCTAATGCTATTTCTTTTTTAATCTAGCTATCGATAAACAAGGAAAAAATTTTCAGAATTATAATATTCAAATAGATTTCTTCTAAATGTTTGGATCTAGTAATAGATTAACGAATGCTGTTGATTGACGGCCGTTTTCAATAACCTACCTATCCTTAGTTTAACTTACTAGAGGTAGACAAATCTATCCTTTAACGCTTACTTACATTTCAAAAACCTATAGACATAAAGCATTGGACTCTAACTATATTGGACATAACTATGGATGGATAAAATCTTGTCACTAAACGGTGACAGCAATGTATCCGTAACTAGAGATACGTTTTTGAAAACGGCCGTAAGTTGTATGCATGTCTATCTATCGAGCGATACGTTGCGCTTCAATCTCCAATAGGAACGTTGCATATTTTTCTGCTACTAGGTATATGTATCACTATTATATTACATTTTAGGTTGTTAAAATTATGCAATGAATTACCATTCATAAATGTAAGGGCCATAAAATACAAGTATAGAGTTCTGACTTTGATTGCTTTAATCTCTCATGAGTCTGAAAAATAACACTTAATCAGTTATGCGTTACATAACCATCTACTAAATTACATCGTTATCATACCATCCGTGAAAATACATTAAAAAGTTACAATCAAAATATGGAAATTAAATTTGAATAGTGTCATATGAAATGCTCAGTAAACGAGCCTCCCACTGCTAACGGATGTAATAGAATGGTTCTGAGAGTTATTTTCAACAACTACTTAAGAAGAATTGTTACAGTAGAAAGAGGCCTGTGTCCAAAAAGGCACAGAAAAGAGCTTTATTAATTAGAACACTAGCAAAGGCGTAGCATACTACAAGCACATTACACTCCCCAGTTGAAATGAGGTCCACGACAGCAAATTAAAATTTACACCGCTCTATGCATTCTCTGTTCTAGATAATGTACATATAGACGGTTTAAAAATATTTCGTAAGAATTGATAAGAAGAACGTATTAAGGTATTTATACAGGTTAGTAATTATTAAAGTAACCTGAATTTTTACACAAATATCCTTATGTTTGGATGAGTTCAATGGTCTAGTAGCTGAGGTGTCGGCGTATCAACCAGTAGGTAGGTAACCTGTAATATGTTTAATATTCAAAAAAAGTTCTTACGCTTTCTATGCTACCGTACTAACGACAGATACAATTCAAAGTCTTACGAACAGCATTGTAAAATGCAACATGCACTACTGCTTTAGAAACGACGTATGATCTCTGATATTGCTTTCTTCTTGAAAATAGCTCAAAATAAGGTTGATCTTCTTTCGACAATTTCATTGAGAACTTTGTCAACTGCACTACGCTATAGCCGTTTATTGTATGTACCTCAATCATCTACTAACTACCGGAGCTATAGTTATACTTATCTTGCGAGCTAGCTCCACCTGTAATAAACTAAGCAGTGAAATAATTAATTTGGATATTTTTAATCCAACTGTCAAAGCAATGAAACAATGTATTATGAAAACATTTTTTGAATATCAAGTGTGCTTATTATTAGATTATAATATTACATGTTTACTCTTTATAATTTTAATACTACTTCTATTGTCTATTAGTGAATATCTGTAATTAGCTCTAAGTTTTTATTGTATTTTTATTTTGTGTAAATAGCTGTTGATATTCCTTGAAATAAATAAATAAATGTTCTGATGCTAAAATATTTGAAAATATTTGACCACGGGACCATGAGAAAGAAGCACTTCTTTCCTAATGGTGAAATTCAAGGGGTATCAACATCGCAGCTGCAAGCAAATCCTCGATCGATATGTTTTGTTCGTAACTAGCTTGCCTTATACCAAATCTATGAGACACACTTAAATTAAAGTGTCGATAACCTATTAAATTTTATTTATACGTTTAATTCACGGCCTAAATTCGTAACCGCTTTTATTAAATTAGAATTTCGTATGAAACATTTTGAAACTTTATGAGTTTATAATTAACAATGACGATCTATACATATCACAAAGCCGAAATATGGAACATGCGACAAATAACACCATAATAGACATCGACTGCTATATCTATATACATTGCCGCATTTACTCCAGTTGTTTAAAATATTCTTTGTCAATATGCAGCAATGTAAAACATTTATTTAGTTCAGATTTGACAGTGACAGTTGATACAACGACTAACAGCCGTTCCCAATATTCAGTCTGTCTCTTACTTGAGATAAAAATCGTAACTACGTTGACTTTTCTGTCCCAATAAACTTATCGCGGTAACTAACCTTATCAGTGCACGCTGTCTGTCAATGGGACGACGTATAGCCAGCGATATAAAGTTTGTATGTAAATTGCAATTCATGCGTCCCAATATAAGGCGATAAGAATGACTTTTCGGGTATATTGGGATAGCTTCAGGTTTTTCACAGCTAATTACTGCCAGTAGAAGGTAGTAATTTATCTCTATCTGTAGATAGTATATTGGGAACGGCCGTAAGTGGAAAAGTGTTACATTATCTTTAAGCACACTTTTACGCACGCTATCAGACTGCGAATGATGGGATAAGTCGTTATATGTGTATAAACGTCATTGATAATTATGCATAAATTTCGACCTTGTTTAACAAAAGAGAATAATTTTAACACTGTATACACAATTGGAGGAAGCCATTGTCTGGCGAGGTAATAAATTATTTTTCTAAAAGAAAATAAATTATTTTTCAAAATTGTATCCTTGAAAATTATTTTTGACGTCATTTAAATCAATAACTCTTCGGAGACATATTGCACTGAAAGAAAAGAAATTGCTCGAGAAAATTGATAATGAAATTGTGTTCAATGACCTTATAAATGCATAACTTTAATATGTTTGAAATAGCCTTGTTGTAACAAGTTTCTATAATAATTATTAAACTTAAAGAACGTAGAACTAGGGATTTATTTCAAAACTAAAATTGGCTCAGTCTATGCCAAGTCATAGATTATACAAGTAGATATGTCATTGGGATAAATAAATAACGCGGTAATGGTTCATCAATGATTTATTACGTAGAAAATGTTGTAACTTTCCATACGTTAAGCGGGTTTGATAGCCGCACATTTTTGCAATTATTTCTACTTCTGTTTGTTTGTCATTTTATTTCAATATTTTCAATGAAGTTAATAATTTAATTGCAAACCACCTTTATGTATCCTTAGCACCATCTGATGCACCATCGTTGAGATACAACTCATGTGTTACAAAGTATGAATGATTAATAATTCCCAATATTTATTAAAGATGCTACTAAGTAAGAAAGAAATAAGAAATAATAATTGGCATCATTATTATATGCCTACAAAAATCGTATCAGTCCCATGCCACCATATTGTATTCATAAGATTTGTACTTTCTTAAACATCTGATTGGCATTATTCTAAAAAAAGCCCTTTGAATTACTTCTACTTTGCTCGCTGTATAATTTAAAATACTCCGTGTGGTACCGCCCTGTATTCAAGCTAATAGCGTATTAATCTGTTATATAGATAAGTGTATGCATAAAAAAAGTGAATTTAATAACAAACAAAGGCCTTGTTAACTAGACAATTTGTCAATAAGTTATCCTTGCCAATGAGTGGTCAATTTTGAAATTCAGTATAAAACAACATTATTTAATGTTACATCTATGTTTAAATATTTTTATTCTATGACAAGTCCTTGAATACACTTGGCTATAAAGGGGAGCGTGCACTCAAAAAACTTCATATTATTTTAAATTATGGAAAGGAATTTTCTGTAACTCAGTTATCAGACATATACGTAAATATTCTTTGTACCAAAATAGTTTATACAGAAGCATATTTTTAAATCTATTTGAATATTTACATAATAACATAAGTCAGAGGTTGACTGGGGCAGCATGATGGGTGCTCACGTTTGCCATTGTGATACATTACGACACATCGTATTGTCAATTTAAGGGCCCAGTCCACAAATAATCAGCGACTGCGAGTATTCCTTCGAGCTGGAATCATCTTCTATGATTGGTAGCTTGATCTTGGCTCACGATAAGGAGTAAGTGTGGGGCTCGGTACTGATATAACGTCGTATAATTATAGCGAAAGGCAGCGAAACAAAGCTATCAACTGAAAGAGAAAATTTGTAGCGAGGCGAGTTAGAATAATAGGATATCTGGTGTATCACCTGCTTCTTCTGTCACTGAATCCTATTAAGAATCCAACCCCATAGCAGCCTGTAGACCGGATAGTCATGACAGCGCAAGACGATTCACAGTAGCGTTGCCAGCTTTAGAAGTACACAATATGCCGTATTAGAGATAGTTGACTAAAGTGACCTTCTTTTCAATAGTTTCCATGTCGATTTTACCAAAATAATATTAAATCAACAATAGAAATGTAATGATGAATCAACAATATATATATATATCTTCATGTGCGTTGACCTTTACGACTGCTAATAATAATAAGAACATACCTTGCGCTAGCTCCCTGACTGCTAGGGCTTGGCAAACGTCGATAAACATGTCGATGATTGATGATTATTTTATTTTATTTATTGACAATGCCATATGAAGATATGTGCGTCTTATTTTTACACATATTTAATTACCAAAAAAGAGCGGAATGTAGAATAGGTGAGAAATCCCAAATATGCAGTTTATTGGTACCAGAAAAACACAAATTTATTACATTAAATATTTCCAAAAATGTGGCTTAGATTATGAACAGACTACTTATTTATGAAAGTTTCAATTTAGGAATCAATCAATTAGGACAACTGGTGGCGGAAAGTTATGTACTTTGGTAATTATAAAATAAAGGAATTTATGTACCTATACTATATACTTACGAGTAAGTAATACGTCATCTGAAGATATACTGTAATATTGTCTCAGTATTTAACGATAAAGAATATACTAAAACCTTTTTGTTTTATTTGACAGGAGTGAACAGCGATTACAAATGAAAAATAAATATTATTAAAAACACATATGAATATCTTATCGTATCATAATGAAATATAACTTAATCGTTTCGTAAATAATAATAAATAACTATTAAAATAATTCCATTTCTTCAGATATGCAAATCAACCGAAATTAGTATCATTTTTTTAAATAATTGAGACTACTTCTTACCTGCAAAAGCTAAATAGATTTTTTGATATTTTTAATATTCACCACTATACATTACTAAGTGAAACAATCTTGATGCATAGATAGATGGCAATATTTTTAGTATGATCAAATATATATTATAATGTATTTTGACTAACAATTTTAATGAATGAATAATGATGGTGGGACTGATATCATGAACCACTAAAGCCAGAAGTGATCTCCTCTCTCTTTTACCTACGTTGAACCATAAAAGAGTGTGTATCTTTTTCTTTCGTATGTTGGCCCTCAAAATTATTCTGACCATTTTTATAAAATTTCCAATGCGGCAAGTTGTAAATAAAGCACAACCTTTCTGTATACACAGCAGTATTTCTAGATGCTTATCTAATCGATATCGACATATTAATATTTAAAACTGAGTAGCAGCCCTATTGACCGTATCCATTTAGTTTGACAAGCATTCGGTTTCATATATCCGTTGTTTGAATGTGTGCGTGGACTGTATGTGTGTCGTTTCAGGGTTGTCAAAACAATCGCTGCTTTTATTTTAAGTATTGATACTTGAAATAATTTAACTTTTATGTTTTATTTACATACGCCTCAAACTAGACTGATAAATAAACTGATACATTGATAAGTATATTATTATTATTAGTAATTGATTAGTATATTACTAAATAAACATCAACATCAGATTTCAAACATAAAATATCATCCAAGTTGTGGATTTCATGGATTCATGAATATACAATCTCCAAATTATAGAATTGTTTTATAAGGCTTGGCATGGATTTCGCCCAAACTCATCTGTGTTGCTATCTAGTAATAATAACACCTTCTCACAAAGTCGTATTAGCTGAAATTTCTAGTTTATTTCAAAGGCGAGCAGAAAATGTCTATGAAAATGTCTTTGACTTAGCATTGAGCCTCCAACCTACACCTTTATCTGAATAGCTTGCAGTCTCAGCTTGTTGAACGATGAAGTATTGAATTAGGAAAATGATACTAACCAGCTATAATTTATTAACGCTGACAGCTTGTATAAAAAAGACTTCATTAAGTAATTTGTGTCCTTTTTTATTTTTAATAAATTGTTTTTTTTTTTTTTTTTTTCTTCTTAAGTATAGTACAAAGCAATATATGTCACTCGAGAAAGTCTAATTCTTCTACTTGTGTATTTCATGGAGCTTAGATTATGTCTCAAGGTGACGAGCGCAACTGTAGTGCCGCCCAGAATTGTCACTGTATTGTAATGAGCAAGGCGTATCAAGCCTATAATGCTTATAATAAGCAATTACTTATTTCTCATGTTAGATAAGGTCAAAATCAAATATTTAAATACATATTAGTATATAATAAAATAACAGTGAAGTGAGATCTTTTACATGGGCGAGGAATCCAAACTAGTATATATTCGGGTCATCTGATGGTAAGTGATACCCATAATCTCTTGGAACACCAGATGATTCACAAGACCGACGCTGATTTTACATATTATGAATTCGAAAACCAAACAAAATGGCGGGCGAACCACGAACTGCGAGTGAGAGCAAACAGATATTATACGAATATATTAGCTATTGGGCCACTGACACATTATAGAGGTTGGTCGTAGCATGTTACTTATAAAATATGAATGATTATATAACGACGCGCCAGCCCTAGCTTTATCAACGTGAGCATGTTTGTGTTAACGCACGTAAACTTGATAATATAGGCAACATTTTTTCTATGCTTCGTCAGTATTGATGCGAAATGGAACCATTTTAAACGAATTAAGGGTCCGAATACACTTGCGATTTAATTATGTTATTATAACATTATGCGATTTCATTGCAACTTCAAATTGCCTTCAGTTTTTGGAAATTTTACCACAATTTCCTGCACACTGGTATAGTAATGTTAAACTATACATTTACTTATAAATTAGTAAGCGTATGTCTGTATATTAAATATTTTTCAAAATAACTTATTATATTTTCATATTGTAAGTACCCACTTAGGTAAGCTCCAGGGCAAAACAAAATAATATAGAATTTTGTTTACTTGTTTGTGGACGCTAATCCCAATAATAGCTAAATGGATAAGAATGCTGTTTTCACGGATGTTTTGTGGCTGGCTGCTGGTAGCATTGAGTGCTTAGACACTATTAACAAACATTTATACCCACCAAACAAACATATTTTCCTTACAATTATTTAAATAATGGGGTTAAAACTCGATATCCTTATAATTTTAATATAATATTATGTAGTAAGTAATCACACTGAAACAATCTAATAGATGATGCGTTATAAAATCGTCTGTGTGCGTAATCCTAACTTTACAATAAGACAAGTTAATTAAGTATATCTTATAGCGGAAAATCTATAATTTCATAGCATTATTCATTTCCGTCAATAGCTACAAACATAAGCTTATAAATGGTGTTACAATCAATATTTTTATATACAATTATGGAAGTTATAACCTTTTAATAACACCTTCGAGAAATAGTATTAAATAGAGGTCGTTTATAGAGTTTTCAAATTTTTAATGCGACAGAAATCTATCTAACATGCTGGAATATTCTATTCAATTTCTCCCTTTCCTCTTTTCTCAGTAGGAGCTTTTAAAATTTTCATCTAGTTCTTTTCATATTTTTGTGATTTTCCGGTAGATTTCGACATTCATTAGTGATTTGAAACTCTACTTTGAATAAAAATATTTAAACTTGCATTTGATAACTGCTTTTAAATACAGTTGTTAATTTTACCCGAAAATATATAGTGTTACTTTGTATTATTTTACCTAACTGTCCTGAACTGCCTCTGCCACTCAAATACCTCCTACTCAACAATATCCTATTACATGCTACCAAATATCATCAGTATTGATAAGCAAAGCAAGTATTTATTTAACTTCATGTTCGGTTGATACGAAATTTTGTATTGTGATTCGAAAGTATCGCACTCTTCTTGCATATTTGCCACTTTTTGTAAAAATAAAAAGTCAAGGCCTTCAATAACGATATTAATAGTATTTAATTACAAATTACATAGTAAATGCTGTATTTTGTTGCCGTTTCTTTTTATTGCCTCGCAGAAGATGTGAAGCGTAGAGTTTTCTCTTTCTCAATAAATCCTGTCCAAGGCCTGTCTGTAGATGTCAATCTACAGAACGTACTTACATTGCGCAGACCTTACTAACGGAAAACTTAGCTAAGTGTTAACTTACGGCCATTTTCAATAACTTATCTATCCCTAGTTTAACTTACTAGAGGTAAGACAAATCTATCCTTTTACGCTTACTTACATTTCAATAACCTATCGACATAATGCATTGGACTATAACTATACTGGACACAACTATGGATAGTTCTTGTCATTAAACGGTGACAACAATGTATCCGTAACTAGATATACGTAATTGAAAACGGCCGTTAGTACATTCTTTTATTTTGGTTTATGGCCATTTGACAGCTAAAATTATTCTGAGCTTAAGCTAAGACAGCCCAATGCAAATGTCAAGTTCGCGTTTTATCACATTCAGCTAAGTTTTACATAAGTAAAGTCTGAGCGAAGTCTGAGCACGCTCTAAAGATCTCCGCCATAGTCTTGGGCGGCTTAAATTCCTTGCTTCACTCTAGACTATATAACTTTAGAGACCAATACGACACCCTTGACGTAAGACAGTCCTTTCCTAGTTAATATACTTGGACCGAGCGGTCCCAAGTAAGTACAACATCTTGTGATCGTGTGTTGGGATGTTAATATCACATCCACGAACAAATCTTTGAATATCAAATCTATAAGACACACGTTAACTTCTGTAAACGTAATAAATATTGAAAATTATATTATTATTAAATAAATATGATTTTATAACTCAGAAATCTACTTTTTAAATACCATATTCGTGCATAATTTAAACCATTCCTCAGCAGATACTAAACCAATGTAACAGCGGCGTCACTTCCTCAACCACATAATATATTAAAAACAATTAAGTTATCGTTTACAATTACCCATGCACAAAGACGATGTTTTTTTTAAATTATGACTTATCTATGTTGCCATGTTTCACAAATAGAACCGACCCTAATTCACTTTGTGTGTGTGTGTTTATCGCGCAAGAAGCGATACCGTAGGGTTGTCCCATTCCAAGCTTATTAAATATTATTTTAATTTATAAGAGAGCTACTCGTACTATTCATCAGCTTGACATTCACTCAAATAATTAAGAATTATTATGACTGTTCTCTCATTAAATTTATGAAAATTTAATAAACGTTCACAAAAATCTTTACAGTATGCTCTAAATATTTATTTTATTAGTTATTGATTTTTACGCCTCTGGAAATAAGGAATTGCTTATAATAATTCCAATAGCCTTCATAAGATACAAAATAGCTTTAAGGTTATATATTATTTTTATAATAAATAGTAGGTAATATTTTATAATAATAAACGCTGTTTGTGGTGTCGCTACTTATCTGTTAATAAATTAAATTTTTTATTATTAATATTTTTAAATAATTTAATGAACGCTCCGCACCATTTGTTTCCGAAGTGGTTATAATTAAAAAATTCATATTAATCTAAGACGTCAATATATTCGAAAAGAATCAATTTTGAAAAAATATAAACCTTTTATAAATCTTTGTTCCATTATTAAATAACAAGAGGATTTTTACGTTGATAATTTAATCTCTGAAAACAGTTTCAATCCGTTAAAAAGTATTCAATAACGCGTTAGTTTATGGTTATATATATATCCAACTTGCCAGATGACTGTATTAGTTCCGTATTGCTGAAGACCTCGAAATCCGATGCGTAATCCGTGATCAAATTTATTTTATTACTGTCTTAATAACTCTGAACGAGAGAGACAAAAAAAATATCACGGAGTTTGTAAATAAACAAATTATTTGTAAAGCGAGGCTTTTATGCGACGTAGATTTAAGTTATATAAATATGTATTTCAGATTATAAGGTATTTATATTAAAGGCCTTGTAGCCTGAATTAAATGTTTTATTATTATTATTAAAACAGCGGTGAACAGGAAGTAACGTATGATAATGTAAGAGGCTTATATGACATCCTATGATATTAATAAAAATAGGAAAAGCAGAAAATAAAAAATTATACCTAAATTTTTTTTTAACTTGAGTTCAGATTAATTTTGTTGGTAGCAGCCCTAAGCTCAGTTTGCATTCCGTATAACACGCAAGCTATAATCAAGTACAAACGAGAAATTATAAGATGGACATTCTCATGTTTTTTTAATTTTTAGTATTGGCAAAGAATATTTATAGTACAAGTACGGAAGTTTAACTCTGCAAAATTAATCAAAGAAATAGGGACACTTGCGGTCATACAATAAGGTGTAATTCAGATCACACAGCGCTACTAACCTACATTTTTATTCACCTAGAAGTTGCCTCCCTTTCTATCGCGTGACTCTTACCTTTTCTGACGACTTTAGGGTTGACTTCTAGCTATAGTCTAACATACATATTAATACAATTGAAATCTACGTCAAGTTTTCGCGGCGCGGGTTCGGTAACTTCCGGCGGTCGGCGACGTCCGCGATACTTGCGAAACACGACCCCCTAAGGCCACAACTTCACGTCAGCCAGGAAGGTCGATATATATTCTATCGGGACTTGAACAACAAAAGAGTTAAAGTCTACCGCGTGACGCTTCATCAAAATTTCGACCTACAACCGGAATCTTGTCCTATCCACCAAGTACTGAACCAGCCTTGGTAGTGTAGTAAAAGCGAGAGCGACATCCCAAGTCAATTTCCTAATATGCAAATACTAGGGTTAAGCAGGCTATCAACTGTAAAGTAGATCCTGTAGATGAAGCCACAACCTGAAAGTTGAACAAAGCATACAAGATTGTATGACGATCATCACTGAAACGGTTAGCTCAGTTGGAAAAGCACGCGTGGAACGTGAAAGATCGTGGGTTCGAGTCCCGCATTGTTCATAACATTTTTTTTTTCAAATTTTATTTGAATTTGATAGATATAAACTAAATTTTGTGAAAAAATATATTCATTTAAACATTTTGAAGTTGTTACTAATTCGAACATAAAAATAATTAAGTACATTTAACATTACACACCATTTGAAAGCGATTTCAGTAATTATTTCTCTGTATCGTTTTCGAAAGTAATTTTTTTTCTATAGTAAATATGGATCCACTTGCGTTCCGCATCAATTTTCAGTCACATGGAAGTATTATTAACTATTTTGAGAATCTCGTCTGGGTTTTGTCCCGAACTCTAATTTATCCGGTATTTAATAAAACTACCCAAATATTAATTATTATCACTAAAGTCTTTACGAGAAACGAAATCTAAACTCTAGACTTTTATCAAAATGGCAGTCTTTTTGTCATGACTTTCCCAATTACTAAATGGTTACCCTAATCGCAAGAACAAACTGGAAAAGTGTGGCTCAAGACAAACAGTAATGGAATTAAAACTAAAATAAAAGTAATACAGTAGTATTTGTCATGGAATATCCATACTAGTCTTTCTCAACACACACAAAACCCTGTTCCTAAATTATGTAACACACACAAGCGAAGCGCACACAGATGCAATAGTTTTTAATTTTAAAATGTTCCTGAAGATTTGATTTAACAAAACATTGCTACACTTTTCACGTGGTTTTGTTTGCTTATTTGTTTTTATTGTGTTTCGTTTTAAGAAAATTATTATGTAGGTAGCTTTTTAATCATTTTATATTAAGCTAGTACTTATGTATTAGGAATTAGGATTCTACGTGGTTAGATTGGTGGTACATTTTATGATATGCTAAAAAATAAATCTTGAACTTCTTTGCCGCCTTCCGATTTGATTTTATCTAAATCATCAATTATGCCACACAAATCAATAGATATCTAAGTAGTAGTTTGAGAGAGTAGTGACAAAAGAAATGTACTTATCTAAAAAAATAATAGTATTTTATTAAAGCGGTAGGACAATATGATTCGTAGGAATTATGTATTTTATTAATTCAATATACCGTTGGTATAACGTTAGGTTTAACTTCAGCATTAAGGAGATTTTTTAATAGAGGCCAAAACGTATAATAACTAATTAACAAGTCACAACTATGAAAGTAGTGTCGTATTCCTGCGTTTTATTTAGTAAACCGTGAAGCAATAAGTGGATACGTTTGGCTTTTTATTTCCTGAAAAAAAAAGATTTTTAATTATGATTAAAGGAACATTTGTTGTGAACTTTTAAATCTACATTATATAACATATGAGAGCTCTTTGTGAAAAAACTTAATCGAATAATATACATGATCACACAAAACAAGTGGTCACTTTATTCGATCCTTCATATCTTAATATAAAAAATAATACTAGATTAGTATAACGTCATGAAATTGCAATCAAAACTTTAGTAAAAATCATTATTGTACGGAACTGCATGGACGAATTTCTACGTCATTATTCAGCCAAACACACACATGCATTTCTGTTATCTGTGTGTACACGTGACAAGTTTTATATACATATATGTTATTACTCATGCTGCGGTCAAAGCGAGAATTCGGTACCAACTGAAAACAGCTGGGTTATGTAACAATTTAATAAAGGATTTTAGTAACAGTTTAATAACTTTGATTTGAATATCAAAATTTCACCAGTGGGAGGATTCTTCGCACAAACTGGCGGCTAGGCTTTACCACAGTGGTACCGTTTCGAATAGTGCCATTGCTAGTCAATTTACTTGGCTAATGAGACTTGATGTCTTATATCATCTCAAAGTGACAAATGTAATAACGATGCTGCACAGAATTTTGGATTTTCAATCAGGATTAGTGTGGCCCCCTGGCCTATCAGGCCAGTGCGCATTAGTTATCATAGAATAAGTTTATCAAGTCAAGTGTTTTTTTTTCTAATACAGACCTCTGTCGTTCGTTGATTCGGATTTTTTCCTATTTGAATGGGTATTTTAACTATCAGATTTGGCCGATTATGTATTAAAAAGAAACAGATGTGTTTATGGAAACTATCTGTCTATTAGCAACTTAAGGACACTTCAAATTATATACTTAATTGCTATTTTTAACAATTAAGTAAGTATTTGTATACAAAAAGTATCATTTGGTTCGATGGAACTGATGAAGAAAACCAAAAAATAGGCCAACAGAACTTAATTGATAACTTTCTACATGATTCTTCCTCATTTCGCTAAATGATGATTTTTGTTTACAAATGTTTGATTTAATTTTGTTTGTAAATAAGCATACGGGAAAGTGGCTTTCTTGGTGGAAAATAAAAGCCAGCTTCCTATAGACATTCCCAATACAAGAGGTCAAAATTGGTGTTGCCGTTCTTTCATATCGGAATATGCTGTAAGCTAACGTCCCTGATTCATATTGGTTTGGAAATACTGCAACCAGCAGTTGATTTGACATAGTTGCTGTGTGTTGAAACAAAACGCGTGGTTGTGGAATGCCAGTCGTCATATATGCGGTGACTAACACTACACTAAAGAACGAAACCAAGCCGCTCTTCATCAGCTGCCCCATCAAAATAATGATAAATTGGCATTGCATGTAAAATCAATGGTCTTATAACTTTGATAATTTATACGTCTATATAGAGCCTCTTGCTGTTAGGCAACGCATAATATCAAGCCAGGTTTATTACTTTGGTGCGCATTACAGCTTCGTCTTACACTTGTGATATACATGTCACTTTGTTTAAGTGATGCAGTAAATACAGGCAATTTTTTTTACTAGGTATTCATAGCTGTCACTTATCTAAACGTATAAATTATCTAAAGCTAATAATTTTGAGACATTTACAGGCTAGTTTTATTTTAAACATATGACAGTTTTCTTGCTGCCTATTTTTAAAATTATAACTGCAACATTCACATTATACTTATACAGAATTGACTTTGCTATGGTCAAGGCTTACATGACGATTTTCCATTTTGTAATAACTGCATACTGAAATTAATTTCCGCTAATAAAGCTGTAGCAATTTCTAACAATTTCAATTGTTAAGTTCATTTTATGATTGTAATATTTTAGTTGTGCTTAGAAATTATTAATTAAATTTAGCGCTAATTCTTTGGGATCTAATGTTTGGGTACTTTGTGAACTGCCTTCTTCACTTTGCGTAGAGACGTCACTATGGAGGTGTTCCACCTTCGCACGACATTCCACAAACTTATCTTATGAATAAGCTTCCTTCTGCGGTGTGTCCAGTACAATTTTTTTTATATTGACATTCTTTTACACAAATTATCTTGCTCCAAACTAGGCATAGCCTGTATGACTGCAAGACAACGATATACAAATAAACATCCTTGACTCGGACACATACATTCATATTCATCATATAAATGTTTGCACCTACCCGGATTCGAACCCTGGACCTCTAGGTCAGTAGGCAGGGATTATATACGTCGTTATATAAAATGAGTTTCACATAGTATTTTTTTTCTTTGATTAACGCGAGTGTTACACATTTAAATAAAACACTTTTAAATTTACTTTGTGTAACTCTGTTTTCACTCAACATTTCATCTGCAGTCCCCCTGAAAACAAGATCTGGAAAAGTCTTGAAACGTCGGGTTAACTAAAATAAAAAATGTAACTTTTACACAAAAATCTAATGTAAGAACAGTTACAATTACACGCGTTTTAATCCTTTAAAAGTGTTTTATTTATAAGATGAGTTTAACAACTTTAAATAAAGCGCGTACACCTGTATTATTGGTCGGCAATGCTCCTGTGATTCCTCTGGTGTTGCAGCAGTTTGTGGGCGGCGGTGATCACTTAACAGTACTTGCCTGTACGTTTGCTCCTCTTTAAGAAATAAAAGCCTTACCTTCGACGACATAAATTGTCTCGCCTAGTATCAGAATACTCGAAATTTTAAGCGATTGCTATTTTCGCGGTCATCAGGAAACAAAATGTGCTATGAAAAATCAGTAGAAACATGTTATAATACTTCAACTATACGGCCCACAAAATTCCGTACTCATGAAAGGTTCGTATTGTGATTTTGTGTCATAGATCATATGTAGGTAATACAGTATATTTTATGTATTATAATATGTTGCTCTAGCACTCATGAAACTGAATGGGAAGGCAATTTACGTGAAGGTCGGACTATTATTATTATTTCAAAGTCAAAATCAAATAAACTTGATCCAAATAAGCTTAAACTAAGCGCTTTTGAATCGTCATTACAAATATTTAATTTAAATAACTGAATTTACCATAATATCTCAGGAAAAAGTATAGCAAGACTCAACGGCCACTATGTTAAATCAAATCGAAATAGAGTATTTTACAATGACTAAAATATAAGAAACAAATTAGCTAGTAAGGTGCATCCAATATATGAATAATTTCAAAGTTAAAAAGCATTTTAAATAAGAAATATTTCGAACAATATTTTTAATCTGCTTTAAAGTAATAATAATAATTAAAGCGCCATGTAATCCCTTCCATATTAAGAACACCTTGATAAACTCAACGTTGCCATATCGCAAGAACTCGTTGAAATAAACACGATATCAATGTGTTATGAGATTTACATTTTTAATATCTTCAGATTCTTTTTATTTAGCCAGAGCAGTTCCCTATATATTAATATACTCTTTGGTTTGGTTAGAGGTCTACTAAATACCTACACCAACACATTTTTTTTTCTAACTGCCTTGGACACAAGTCCTTTAAGCCAAATACACATATTTGAAATGTTTAGGTTGTTTTTTCTTTAAATAACATTTTAATTCAATTTTATTGATATTGTTATATATTTTTATATCAGAAATCAGCACTCTACCTTTATTACTTTCTAAACAATATGTTTTAATACATTGTAGCGTACAGTTTAGCGTGCAGAAAGTTTTACGTTGATAGGCGCGGGATCAAGCCCCTCATCGTCCATAAATATTAGTACTAATTAAATTTGTATATTCTTCTGTTCTTCTTTGAGGGCTGGCCACCATGTGGCACAAGAGTACTTTCATTTCCTAACGTTTTCAACAAAGAAGATGTAAATACTACGTAATAAGAGGCGGGACTACCCAAGTCAAATATTGAAATTTAGTTTAGTATGAAACGTGCAGTCATTTGATATAAGTATGAAATAGCAGTAATTACAGTATTGCGATTGGCGACAGTATAATACGGCTAAGTTTGAAAGCGAGTACTTACTTAAAACGTAGTGGATTACAACTATCTCCGTTTTTTACAAAATTATAGCCGTCATCTGTCAATCTATCAATACATATTTCATACAATCGAATGAATCGCTATTTTCTAAGAGAGTTTCGCTAGGCTATTTCAAAGTTATTTTCAAAACCTTACTTAGAGCTATTAAAACTTAGCCGCAGTGTGTATACGTCATAAGACAGAAATAATCTCCTATATATATATTATAAATAAGATATCAAGTTCGTAAATCATCTTTGTACTCGCTATCGATTTCTCTATCTTTAGGTTGCTTCCCACGCAGTTATGAGAAATGGATTAAGATATATGAGAAAATACGAAATAAAATTAAGTATATGTTTGAGTGACTAGTGATGGGAAATTAGAATTAAATATCAGCTAATGTCCTTATCGATAACCGAAGTTTTATTTGAGTAATTTAATTATTCATTTAGGAAAACTAATAATTTGCGGCATGTTAAACACATTAATTGATTACATTGAACACAATATATCATTATTTGTTTGGTTTCTTGGATGCCGGAATGCTTTCCAATGTAAATTAACTATGATTTATATTTTTTGTTACCACTTTGTAAAATATCATCTGAATACTTATCTTCCGGATAACATGCTATAACATAGAAGAGGACAATCAACCTAATAAACAAAAATTATACTACTCTCTAATGAGAGCACACTATTCAGTGTTATCCTTAGTCTTGGGTCACTGTTTGAAACGGGTTCTAAATTTTTCGGCTTCTAAATTTTTCATGCCTGCTTCGAAGATTATAACGGTGTAATTTGTGACATGTTACATACTTCGGCTTTGTTTTTATATGACGTGATTTGTATATATAACATATTATAGATTGTCATTGATAATAATGAATGTATATCACATCATAATTGATTGCACTAGAATTATACCAGTTTTGTTTTCATGTTCTTTTGCGCGTATTTTATTTGGTAATATTATTATTCAAACAAAACAAATCTTACAATTTCAAGTTAACGTTGAAAACGTTTGCTGTCTACTAGTATAACTTTGTTTTTATTCGAATTACGATCTGGCGGTTATCTGTCACAGATCACCACGGGGATGCTATGGTTGAATATAAGTTGCAGGACATGGATTTCAATCGAAAGTAAGGAGAATAGCCGGACTTTTTTGATTACAAATTGCACGAAATAGAGACACCAAGGAGGAGACCACCCACTTATTTTCCACCCACGGTTTCTGTAGAATAGTTTTAAAATTACCTGATAATAACTAAACAAATATTTTTTTGTTAACTATCACTTAGAAAATGAATTAAAACTATTGCTATCATTTTTAATTAAAATTACTGATTCACAAATACTGTTTAAAGTTAAGTTAATTCAACTGTAATTCAAATGTATATCAAATATAGGTATATTTCTATTACCATACCTTTTTTTTTGAAAAAATAAGATATAACCGTTCAAACTTTTACAAAAGCACAGTAGAAATATGAAACAGTATGGAAACTACCTACTACGGTTCGAAACGGAACACTCGCAACACAACAAACATGCGCATCAACGAGGCCCCTAAGCGGTTTTCGCGGTGTTGCAGTATCGGTGCCGCGGCAAGACGGGTCACGTGTTATAATTTTTCGCGATCTTTTTAAAATTGCCAGCTGAGCAGCATGCTCAGCTTCATTTGGACAAAAAAGATTCCTACATGTGTTTTGTTATGGTTTTCGAGGGTGTTGAAACCAATACCGAGTGCGGTCTAAATGAAAATTCAAGATGGCGGCTGCAAGAAATTATGAACTTTTTCGACATGGGTGTTGTTTTTATGGTTTTCGTGGGTGCTGAAGCCGATAGTGCTGTCAAACTGTAAATCCAAAATGGCGGCTGCTAGAAATTATCAAAATAAAATTGTGTCATCACCTTCCTCTGAGTTGTAAGAAATGAACACGGGATTGAACTGTTTGTTTATGCAAACTACCGTTTCTGATGAAATTGACTAAGAAAATATTTTATCTTTTGCAGACGTTCCCAATGAGTTAATGTTTATTAACTTTTTACTAGACCGTTTTTTAGACCGCCTCAAACTAAGTATATCGTTTGTAACGAACGTTTTAATGCTATGGATATTCTCACGGGAACCTAACGCAAAAAGCTTAAAACTAATTCATTACCATATCTTCATCTACCAGATTTTTATACAAATATTAATTTCAAGTTCTATTAATCTATACATAGGTATACCTAATCTAAAATAGTTTTTCGGGTATAAATTTTTATACTGATTTATTTTCGATAAAATTAAAAAAACTACTTTACAAATTTATGTTAACACCTATAATTTATTTACAATAATTTATAGAAATACTACTTTTTTGACGGGAGCGGTGATTATGAAGTGCGTAGGATTTTAATTGTGCTTATAATTGTAAAAAGAGATATTTGAAGAGAAGATAATGAATTTTGTCCACTTTTTCCAAAACTAACTTTTTGAGATGTGCGAAGCCAAGGCAGATGTAAATATAATTTTGTCAGGTATTCGGAGTTAATACTCCCGAAAACCGCGATAATGATGTCACATCCGCCATCATGAATCTCTAAATGGATGTAATAGTTGTAATTGATACTCCTGAAAACCTTGAAAATTATACCCATATTGATTGTATTGAAAAAGTCACATCCGCCATCTTGGATCTCGAAATAGATGTCATATTTGTAATTGATACTCACGACAATCTCGAAAACGATGATTGTCCCGTCTTGACTAGATGTTCGTTGGATGACTGTAGAGAAAAGTTTCATAAGACGACAGAATTATTGTAAAAATGTTTTTGTTGTAAAGGTAGACTACCTAGTTAAATAAATTTTATTGTTATGCAAATTTGTTAAAAAAAAAAGACCAGCAGAGATTTCTTTCGCCCGTTGTTTTTAGGTCTCAGGTCAGGTCGCAGTCTCAGCCTCAACCATCTATAAGCATACCATAACGAATTTATAATCCTATTATAAGTCTTAGTATTTATGTAGGTACTTTATATAAACGAATTTGAGTTTGAGTGAAATGAATCATGCCTGAGCTAGACTTTGTTGATGTTTGACAATTGACAATGACATTTAGTAAATCTTATTTTCTGCAGCCTGCGCCCTGCATTCTGTAGAAATATTGCAGATTTTCGGCATTTTGAACCCAAAACATTGATTTACGTAATAATTTTCTATTTGCAAAACATTTGTATTTCAACCAGTGCTTAACTATTAAAAATTCGCCGTGGATCCCAACGTAAATGGTATGTGCACATATTGTTTCAGTGTTTATTTTGTGAACTACACATTGGCCTGTAGCCGGTATATTTTGAATGAAAAAAACCGAATCAATTTTTTTTGTGAAATAATACATTTTTGTTCATGTTGTAAGAATATAGTATTATAATATTCTATATTAGATTCTTGCTAATTCAAAATACAGCGAATCTGTATGTGATATGCTGGGTAGTTTCTGTATAATATATTAGAAAATAACATAATTACTTACATTACTTCATGGTTTTCTCCCTGAATATTTATATTTAAATATAATAACTACCAATTTCCTTAAACAGATTTCATACAAATTGGTAGTAAATTAATCCCCTAAATACTAACAGATGTAATATACAGCTAATATATGTATGAAACACTCTTAATATAATAATATGTAATAAAGATTATCATATAAGTTTTCATAATACAGTAAAAGCTCTTTTATTCGCGGGGTATATGTTCCGTAAATATGCCGCGAATACAGAAATCATGAATACGAATGTTAATTTAATGGGATTATAAGGGATACATTCATTTCCTCCAAGTCGATTTCAGTCAAATCTTCATGTTGTGATTCAAGCAACTCTTGAATGTCACTTGATTCTATTTGTTCGAACCCATCTCGTCCTATTCCATTCGCAATTATGCAACTATGTAGGAATTCTTTTTATTAATATGCATGTACTATGTCCCGATTACATCCGCGAATAAAGGAATCTTTAGCCGCAAACATAGGAATTGGGTCACAATTTTTTAATCTGGGAATAGTGAAAACGCGAATGAAGGAAGTGCGAATAAGAAGCTTTTACTGTATTAGATTTAGAGACTATTACTACACTTTGCTGATAATATACAAAATTCACACATCTGTATTGGCAGACAAACTACATTAATTTGGTAAACTGGCCCTCTCGTTTCTATATTCTTACATCTTAGGGAGATGGAGATGGCTGAAAATCAGTGCTATATAATAATAATTTATTTCTCTTAAAAACATAGGTTTACAGCAGGTCCACAGTGTGGTTTACAAGGAGCTTTCTTCCACGTACTACAAAGCTGTGGAATGAACTTCCGCCGAATGTGGTGTTTCCGGGACAATACGACATGGGTACCTTCAAAAATAGCGCCTACACCTTGCAAGGGATTGTGGGCGGCGGTGATCACTTAACAACAGGTGACCCATACGCTTGTTTGTCCTCCTATTCCATAAAAAAAAAAAAAAAAGTGGCCGGAGTCACCTATTAGGCAAATAATGCCTGTACCAGGTGTCTCCGTTCTTTCATTTCAGCAATGAATTATTTTTAACAAGTTTTATTGACATGGTAGTGAAATAATAATAAAGTTTTGAAATGAATTTAATAGGGTTAAGAAATAAATAAAAATTTACAATTTAAATATTGGGAAAGTTATTCTTGAACAACTTAACAATACAGCGACATAGATTTACAATTACAATTTTTAATTCTTAAAGAACATATAAGTACTTTTTTATTATTATAAACTTAAATGATAAATGTATGTACCTATGGGTGAGTGTGTGTGTGTGTGTGCGATACTATGTGTTTTTGTGACTGTTTTGTGCATGTGTGTATATGTTATGTGTGTGTGGAATATTTACTGTCTGATCTATGTAAATATTGGTTAAATTATAATATTATGTACATTATTTAGGTTGTTGGAGTAAAATCTCAATTGCCTCATAGTCGAGAGACTATAATAACCACTTGTCTACGATTTTTTTACTATTGTTATATTGTTTTGAGAGGATATGTAGTTTCTTATTTACTTTATTGTAAATTTGACCTGAGAGACTATTGTATTGTGCGCTAGCAAACTTTGTTTTGGTTTGAGGCACTTTAGTTACGTTGGGTTGCCTCCTACATTGTTTTTTATTTATGAGATATGGTATGTCTTGATATATATGAGATATGTTTTTAAGAAAAACATGTTTCAGAAACAATTTCCTCACCGAGAGTAAACAGCACTCAAGGTACAGTTGTTCTGTAGAATATCTGTAACGTTTGAAATACAGTGCTGCATGAAAATATTATTTCAAGCAGCATAAACTGAGCCTACTCCCCTTTGTCTTAATGTATGATTATAAGAGGCATAAAAGGCATTTATTTTCTCAAAATTGATCCCTTTAGAATTCTTATTCATGTCATTTCTAATAACTATTAGATACTACTACCGCTTCGGAAACAAATGGCGCTCTGACAGAGAAGAAGCGGCGCAAGAAACTCTCCCAACATTCTTTTTTTGCGCTCTTCTCAATAAAAATATACAATATTGTACAGTCATTTCTACTGCTATAAAATAATCACAATCTAGTCCCAGGCTGTCCGATCATTTAGATACTCAGCAGTGGAGTAATAGGATTTACTATAATATATATAGAATATCTAAATGATCGGACAGCCTGGGACTAGATTATGATTATTTTATAGCAGTAGCAATGAAAGTACAATATTGTATATTTTTATTGAGAAGATGGCAAAAAAAGAATGTTGGGAGAGTTTCTTGCGCCGCTTCTTCTCTCTCAGAGCGCCATTTGTTTGCAAAGCGGTAGTAGTATCTAGTATATTAGAAATGACATCAAAAAGAATTCTAAAGGAATAAATTTTGAGAAAATAAATGCCTTTTAATGTACGTATGTTTGTTACGCTTTCACGCCTAAAGCCTTGAACCGATTTTGATGAAATTGAGTACACAGATAGACTTGGGAAAGGACATAGGCTTTTTTTAATTATTTTTATTTTGAATTTTTATCGCGAATTGAGCTTGGCGGGGTAGAAATAGAGGGTGGAAATTTCTATGAAAGTTCGTCATTATCGAAGATAGCACGATGAAATGTTTAAATATTTGTCCTAGCATATTTAAAATTTTGTGGGGATGTAAGTTCCATAGTTGGTAGCTTATAAGCTGTTGTGTATTATTTTCAAAGTGAGTATGTAAAAAAATATAAAATACTGCCCAAAGTATTTGTTTCACTCGCTTAAAGTCGCGGGTAAAAGCTAGTAATTATAATATAGCCTTTATTGAATTCCATACCATTTACATTTTTCTGTCAGTACGGTTAGAACAATATGGATGTAATATTATAGTAGTGATGTGCTGACTAGTCGTCAACTAGTCGATAATGCTGACTATCCGGCAACTATCGTAGTCGGCCACTAGTCGCCGATTTGGCAAAAAACGCCGACTATTCGGCTTCTTAGCTTGTATTTGTCAAGAAAATGTATGTAGGGTGAATTACAATAAATAAATAAAAACCTTGTTTGTTTATTAATATTTTTATTTTATAATCAGTCTATACATTTCGAAATGTAATGCAAACTTTTCTTGGGTAATCAGTTTCCAAAATTAAATTATACTTTTTAAAAAACATATCTATTCGGCTTGGCTGACTAGTCGGTCAAAGTCATAATTGGCACATCTGTATATTATAGTAACATAATTTAATATATAGATAAACTTTGTTAGTATAATTAGTAAGTTACATTATTTTTCTAGGTCTGAATTCCTTTCTTGTGTATAGGCCCCCCTCCAGCAGTTTCCAATCTTCTCTGTCCGGACCCTTAAACATCCATTCCTTCCCAGCCATATGTATAATGCAATCAGCCCAGCGTTTATGAGTTTCTGATTATCTACCAACTTTCCTTTTTCCCTTCGGGCCATTTAGTGATCCTGCTCCCTGTGTCGTTTTCCTCATTGGTGAGGGTTGTGACCTCCACGAATTATTTTCCGGACGATCGCTTTGCAATTGTTACGGTCTTCAGCAATGTGTGTAGCTTAATGTGTTCGCTGAAACGTATCGAACAACATCAGAGGCAGGACCTCTCAGTCGCTTGCCTTGTATTTTCCCTGCGATGTGACCCTAAAAGTCAAAGATCCTACATACGCAGATTGTTGATAGTCCCCGTGGGGGCCACTACTTCATAAAGGATAGAAACACTTGTGCGGTGCGCAGTCCAGGGAAATAAATCCTCCAGCACTACATTACAAAAGCTTGCCCAGTCAGCTTTTTTGAGGGTCCATATTTCAGCTCCATGTAAGAATATTAAGAAAACTTCCTTCTTGTCTTGTCGGGGTCCTTACTTGTCTGATTTAAGTTTTCAGAGATTTCATTTAGTGATAAACTATTGTAATTTTCAGTGGAGCTGTGTCCGGGGGAGAACTGGAAGGGGCTGGGTGTTGCCCGGTCACCGTCCCATGAGTCGGTCACAACTGATATCTCACTGTTCAGTGTATCCTCAGCTGCCTCCGATGCAAGGGTGCTTAGACTCCTTGCTTGTAAGGTATGACCTACCTACCCCATCTATATATGCTTCTACCACAGGATCCCAGAAAATATTACAAAAAAAATGTAGTACCAAATTTAAAAGATTTGTTAAAAACCGTTTGTGTGGAATAGGTTACTAAAACATAAATGACCTTCTTATTGATACCAATGGAGCGACCACTCTCAGGCTATTCAATAATAAGTATTATTGTATTATATTACATTCTAACAATATATATTAATTTTTGCATTATTTATTTATCGCGTGCGTCAGTCATGAGCATGTCGGTAACGCGAACCCATTCGATTTTCCCCTACCAAAAAGAACCCAAAGCGGCTTAAAAAGTTTTCACTTAAAAAAAAAACACTAGTTGTGTCCGCGACTTCTTTATAATGACTTATTTATAATGTAAACCATTCATTCATTATATTACATTCTACACATATTTTTTATGAAAAAAAAAGAAGCTTGCGGAACTTCTACGAAGAAACTTCTTGCGCCCGTTCTTCTCGGGTCTGAGTCATACTTTTTCGAATGGGTTGTAGTATTTGACTTTCAATAAATGGTATCATATCCTATTTTGAATAAAAATATTTGATAATATAATGAATGTATATAATTTTATTAAATCTCTAGGCCGGCCAGGGTTCAGACTCATTCCAGAGGGTTTCCAGCCCGAATCCAGAAGGAAAATCATTCAAGTAAGTGAATTAAAGTTGTGTTATTTGTTTTTAAATGTTTGTTGGAACTCTATCGAGAATATCGTGGTGTGGCTGACATCTACGGTTCATCTATTTATGGAATACTAGCTGACCCAGCAAACGTTGTATTGCCGATATTAAAATCGCGATACAAAAGTAACTGTTGATCGTAGATGGGTGAAAATTTGAAGTTGTATGTATTTTTAATGCTGACTCATAATCAAACAAATTTAAAAAAAATGTAAAAAAAATTAAAAAAAAAATTAATTCGTGTGGACTACCCTTAACATTTAGGGGGATGAAAAATAGATGTTGTCCGTTTCTCAGAACTATCCAATATGCACTCAAAATTTCATGAGAATCGGTCAAGCCGTATCGGCGGTGTTCAATGTTTAACACCATGACACGAGAATTTTATATATTAGATTTATATTATTTAATTAGTTCAAATTATTTTAAATTAAGTCTTAATTTTCGCTTACCATTATTATTCACGTCTATTTGTCCAAATATATATTTTCTCTCTCTTACATATTTAATATTACATTAACCTAAGTTAGTTTTAAGATCGCTACTATTATTGTATTTTAATAGTTATTTATTTCTGCTAAACATGCTGTGTACACACCGTCGTGGTGTTGCGGCCTATCTTGTATTTAGCTGATATTTTTCTTGTATGTTATATATTGTTGTAATTCTGTTGTTTGTACCTTTTAAAATAAATAAAAAATTGTCAGTTGTAGAGACTGCCGATATCGAAATTTGTAATTTCATAATGTTGTAATAATATAATCAATAAAACCACCATTTCAAAAAGGCACAGTAACACATTAAACTTGTCACTAAATTCATTCAATTTCACTTATAACATCCTCGTATACACAGCACTAATGTTGCACAATACGTCAGCTGTATAGCTACAGATATACTGCTATAAGCAAGTGCTCTGTGAACGGCTGGATCACTTGGCGTTGCGTAGAGATGTCGCTTCATTGTGTGTCTTCTACCGCATTTATCACGGGGAGTGTTCCGAAGAGCTGTTTAACCTGATTCCTGCCGCCGAATTCCACCTTCGCACGACACGCCACAAGTTAGGATATCATCCCCACCATCTGGATGTGTTCCGGTCTTCCACAGTACGGTTTTCAAGGAGCTTTCTTCCACGTACTACAAAGCTGTGAAATGAACTTCCTTGTGCGGTGTTTCTGAGACGATACGACATGGGTACCTTCAAAAAAAGCGCGTACACCTTCCTTAAAGGCCGGCAACGCTCCTGTGATTCATCTGGTGTTGCAAGAGATTGTGGGCGGCGGTGATGCTAACTTGCGAGATTTCACGCGTCCAAAAAGTGTCTAACAATGTATATTAATTTTTGCATTATTTATTTATCGCGTGCGCCAGTCATGAGCATGTCGGTAACGCGAACCCATTCGATTTTCCCCTACCAAAAAGAACCCAAAGAGGCTTAAAAAGTTTTCACTTCAAAAAAAACACTAGTTGTGTTCGCGACTTCTTTATAATGACTTATTTATAATGTAAACCATTCAAACAAAAACCTAACGTTTGTCTCCGTACACCAATTTGTATCAAATACAGGTCAAATGCTGCACCAGGCTGCACTGAAGGCATTCGAGGAAGTTTCGTGAAATTCTGTCCAGTTGTTATTAAACCTTAAAAACAGGATCTAAACAATTTGATATTCCTCACTTCTGGGATTCAAATTCAAAATCACTTTATTCATGTAGGTCACGGAAATCACATTTATGAATCTCAAAAAAATATAAAAATATTTTTTCTTATTGAATTTACCGCTACTTCGTAAAGGGTTGAGCTAATGAGAAGAAGTAGCAAGAAACTCATTGCCACTCTTTTAAGTCAAGATTTACATTTTAATTGTTTTACAAATCATTTCAATTACAATGTATGCAAAGTGATGCAACAAAAATACTCAAATATCAAAAACTTTATTAATTGATTAAATAAACAAATTTAATTTGTACCAAAATTTATGGACGATGGGGATCCAAACCGCGCCTGTCGGGTTCATTCCGTGCCCTCTTACTAACTGAGCCAACCGTCCGAATGACGCATCGAACATCATACAATAACATCTTGTTATTGTATCTTCCTTGATTTCTGGGATTAAATATACAAAAATTATGGTATGTTTAACCCCAGAATTGACGGATGCCACTTACAAATATCAAACTGTTTAGATTTGAAAGATCGACATCTCAAGACAATTTCCTAATATGCAATTATTGGCCACTACCGGAGAGTTGAACTAAACATACCATGATTTACGATCGATGCGTCACTGGCTTAGTTGATAAGAGCTATCGGACGGAATCCGAGAGGCGCGGGTTCGAGTCCCGCATCGTTCATAAATTTTGTTAGAAATTAAATTGGTTTATTAATTTTTTTTATGGAATACAAACGAGCGTACGGGTCACCTGTTGTTAAGTGATCACCGCCGCCCACAATCTCTTGCAACACCAGAGGAATCACAGGAGCGTTGCCGGCCTTTAAGGAAGGTGTACGCGCCTTTTTTGAAGGTACCCATGTCGTATCGTTCCGAAAACACCGCACAAGGAAGTTCATTTGTAGTACCACAGCTTTGTAGTACGTCGCTCACTGAAAACCGCACTGTGGAGGACCGCCACACATCCAGATGGTGGGGATGATATCCTAACTTGTGGCGTGTCGTGCGAAGGTGGAATTCGGCGTCAGGAATCAGGTTAAACAGCTCTTCGGAACACTCCCTGTGATAAATGCGGTAGAAGACACACAATGAAGCGACGTCTCTACGCAACGCCAAGTGATCCAGCCGTTCACAGAGCACTGGGTCCACGGCAATTCGAGCTGCTCTGCGTTGCAAATACAGGATTAGTAGAAAAAATAAGATGTCTTAAATATTTAGTGTTTGGTGTGTTCGCAGCTTGCGGCGCGGTTCGCCCGCGTTGCCGGTACAAGGCGACGCCTGTCGGGAGCTCCTGGCCGGCTGTGCAGCCCTGTGTGCGCAACTAGGGCTGCGGCGGTCCTTCAGCGCCGGTGACGTCAGTGCCCACGCCGCGAGCCCTCCTGTCAGATCGTAAGGAACACCTTTACACACCATTATAATTTTTCTGCCCATTACAATGCAGTGCCATTTAGGATTCTTGAAAGACGCAAAAATTCTGAGTGGCACTACAATTGCGCTCGTCACCTTGAGACGTAATATGTTAAGTTTCATTTGCCCAGTAATTTCACTAGCTACGGCGCCCTTCAGACCGAAACACAATAATGCATACATATTACTGCTTCAAGGCAGAAATAGGCGCCGTAGTGGTACCCATAACCTAGCTGCCACCCTGTACAAAGGAGCCTCCCACTGGTAGTATTTGTATGACTGTGCTATTACAATAATATAAGATAGTATTGTGTAGAATATAACCAAGGGACTAGTGATGTTTTATCATGTTTCAGTGCTATATCTGAGGTGGGCATGTGTGCTGCCGTGGAGGCCTTGACCCTCAACGCTACATCAAGATCCTGCAGCACCTGGGTCGCAGGTGAGAAACAATTTATTTTATTTTATTTATTTATACTTTAATAAAACGGCGTAAGCCAATTACAATATTAAAGTAAGAATTAATTACAAACTAAACATATTACACAAATAATAGTTAATAAATACAAAGTTTACTGTAAATAACTAACAATTAATTAACATCCAAATACCGTTCATCCATTCCTCTCACAAAAACGCAAGCACTCTGTTAAAATCGTCTGCCATCCATCCGCAAATAAATCACAAGCAGGGTTGGCTTCGAGAAGAGCATTGAGAGCAGGAACAATTACTTCGCTTATTAGCACAGGATGGACTTTACTGGCCTATTGAGACTTAGCATTCTCAAAAAGTTTGTTATTGACGCACAATAAACACTTACACTCACAATCACGTTCAAAAATTGTTCGTATCAAAAGAAGTTTCGACCGCGCTTTAAATACAACGCCACGCAATGACAACGTATTCAGTGAAATTTTAATATAATATCCACCCTTAAACAGGGTGGAGTGTCGTATTTCAGGTAAGTGCCCCTAAATTAACAAAATTGTGCAAATTGAAGTTTTCAATCATTTTGCTAAAAAATTACATTTAAATTGCTAAAACATAATGTTCCAGCCTCGTGTTCGCGTCCGAGCTTCGCATGAGCGTATACAATTGAAAGTCTCTTACTGCCACGAAATAGGTTATTAATTTGAACGAATGTTTTAATGTCTCAGCTGCGTACGGCGTGGCACTTAATCGTTTTGTCTCCCCAAGATTGCTTAGCGGACGTGTAAATCGTGTCTATGAGTGCGTGTATCCTTCCCTGAACTTTCAAAAACATTGGTTATATATATAAAAACCGAGTGTAAATGATACAGGGAGTGTAATGGTAACAGATAATCCAGTTAATTAAAAAAATGTGTAAATAAACTATGTATGTGTTTAACAAAAATTAACTGCTGTTCGTTTGCCTCGCTAAAATTCTAGAATGGCTGCACCGAATTGGCTAATTCCTCTCTTAAAATATTTTTGAAAGTTCAGGGAAGGTTTAAACAGAATGGTGACAGTCAAAACATCTAAATATTCTATTATTCACATACACACGATTTACACGCAAGTATGAAGTGAAAGTATTGTTCTATTATTGTATTGTGGTAAAGTCTCCCGTATTTACAGTAGCGAAAAATTGAGACTCAGATTTAGATTCGGGTTTTTTCATCACAAGTGAATGAAAAAATGTTTATTTCGAAACGTATAGTACACATAAACATACAAATAAATCTATTATATAAAATTCTCGTGTCACGGTGTACGTAATTGAACTCCTCCGAAACGGCTCGACCGATTTTCGTGAATCTTAGCGTGCATATCGGCTAGGGTGGAGAATTGGACAACATCTATTTTTCATCCCCCTAAATGTTAAGGGTGTGTACCCCCAATTTTCTTTAAATTTGTTTAATTATGATTCAGCATTAAAAAATCCATACAACTTCAAATTTTCACCCATCTACGATCAACACTTACTTTTGTATCGCGATTTTAATATTATTCTAATCCATCCACAGACACGCAATAGAGTTGCTATATGGCAATCGAATATAATGATTGTTGTAGTACGATAAATTTTATGTACGATAAAAGGCATAAAAGGCATTTATTTTCTCAAAATTTATTCCTTTAGAATTCTTTTTGATGTCATTTCTTATACTACTAGATACTACTACCGCTTCGGAAACATATGGCGCTCTGAGAGAGAAGAAGCGGCGCAAGAAACTCTCTCAGCATTCTTGTTTTTGCGCTCTTTTCAATAAAAATATACGATATTGTACAGTCATTTCTATCGCTATAAAATAATCACAATCTAGTCCCAGGCTGTCCGATCATTTAGATATTCAGCAGTGGAGTAATAGGATTTACGACAGAGCCATTTTTTTATAAAACATTTAAATTTATTTATAGATAATGCCTGAACAGTGGCTGGGACTTTATTGTAGAACATATATTTTGTAGGTCTGAGAATCGGTCGTCATCTATTTTTATACCCTAAAAATTTTAATTATTGGATTTTTTTATTACTTTTTATGGCAATACAAAGAAGACAAATAATAAACAAACAAAATCTGAAAGAATACTACCTATACGTTACAAAAATGGTCCAACAACGTTACAAAACTATGTACTGGTGTGAAAACCAATGCTGGTCTTCCGTTGGGCCATCTGGTGACGTCACGCTAAAAATATATTTTAAATAAAACAAAAGTTTTTTAGCTAGTAAATTAACGCAACGAGAAATTAATAAAAATTTTAACAAAAAGACAACCGACTTCAAAAACACTATTCCATAACAATAGACATAATGTGCACTAAAAAGTATAAAAATAATTGCGTATTTTTATACAATCTAATAAATAATCTAATTCTAGTTACGATTATTTTTATTTTTGGTGGACCACACGGGAAGCACCAGCTTTTAATTAAAAAAAGAATTATCAAAATCGGTTAACCCAGTCGAAAGTTTTGAGGTAAGAAACATAGAAAAAGAAGAAAAAAAAAGAACATACCGACGAATTGAGAACTTCCTCCTTTTTTGAAGTCGGTTAAAAATACTTATAAACTTATGTGTATAACATATTATATTGTTTATAATTGTGTGATGTATACTGTATGGCCGAGTGGTTAGCGATTCTACCTACTAAGCTAGAGGTCCCGGGTTCGCATCCCGGTAGGTGCAAGCATTTATATGATGAATATAGATGTTTGTTTCCGAGTCATGGATGTTTAAATGTATTTATGTATGTTTATATGAATATATGTATGTTTAAGTAAGTATATTGTATTAAATATATCATTGTCTTGTAACCCATAACACAGCCTATATATGCTTAACTTGGGGCAAGATAATTTGTGTAAAAAGTGTGTCAATATTATTATTATTATTATTATTATTATTATTATTATTATTATACTCAGTGGGCGTTACCATTCGACTGTTTGTGGCTAATTGCGCCCACTGAGTAGTACAAGTGAGTCCATAATTTTGACGTTTGACGTTTCAGTCGGCGGGTCACAGCTTCCGTCTCCGCAAAGATCGCAGGCCGGACCTCCGTCTCGGCTTCTGCATACGGATAATAAAAAGGTATTTTCATTTCTCATACTCGGAAAGTAATGTTGTTTTTATCTGATTATTGGGTGGAAAATGCTGCTTCCCTCCATAGAGAGGGAAAAACTCATACAAATTACTTCCCACCTAAGGGCCGGAGTGAACTTTAAAATAGTACTGCTGTGAAGAGTTTTTTTGTAAAAAAAGAACTAATTAAAAAAAAATCTGCGGCCATGTGACTTTCTAAACAGCCCGTGTGAACTTAGCGCAAACTTCTTTGAGCGGAATAAACCGCAACAATTACGCGGTAAGTTCCATATTTGAAATTTAAAAAGACGACATAAATTGGCGGGATACTAATCTGTGCTTAGATAAACAACTAGTTTTATTTTCCTCATATTCGAAATGAAAAGTAGAGTGTTTAACACGGGTAAAAGTATCAATTCCTACTCGGACTATAGCCGACCTCGCTGCGTTCGGGCGTCTAAATACCTCGGGAATTGATTATTTCGACCCTTGGTTAACAATCTACTATTTTTAACTCAACCCCCACACACATACTAAAAATACAAAATTCTCTTCTGAACTAACTTCCCGACCATTTCATACTACCCTCTTCTCTGAATCATGTCTTTCTTTTTGTCTGTCAACTTGTAAGAATATAGTTTTTGTAACTTTGTCAAAAAATAATGTAAAAGGGAGGTGCCTCTCAAGTACCAACACAGGCAAAAAGCTTAATGGGCTCAAAAACCTATCCCTAGTTTTTAAGCTCAAAAACCTATCCCTAGTTTTTAAGTACTTATTGTTAAAGAAATAAACTTTAAGTTATTTATTTAACTTATTCTAATTTCTAAGCATTAGTTCCGTACATTGATACCTAATTTTCTGCGAATATATTTAACAATTACGTACTTTAGCAAATTATCTGCGAATTATGTTTAAAAAAAGGGGTTTAAATATAATGGTGGTTTATGTGACTGTACACAAATAAGGGCATTAAACACGAGTGTGGGGTTAAATAACATCACACGAGTGTTTTAATGTCTAATTATGTACAGTTACATACACTACTTTATCTATCCACATATCATAAGATTTTATGATGCATTCAGTCAGCATAAATTTTAACCATTAAGTGCGGTTATGAAAAGTTTCAAAAAAAGGCTTTATGGACTGAATAAAACATCTTAAAAACAGTGACATAACATTGTACCTCAATTCCATTTAGGCTCTAAAACTTAATAAAACCTCTTAAAAACAGTGACATAACATTGTACTCAATTCCATTTAGGCTCTAAAACTTAATTAAACCTCTTAAAAACAGTGACATAACATTGTACTCAATTTTATTTAGGCTCTAAAACTTAATTAAACCTCTTAAAAACAGTGACATAACATTGTACTCAATTCCATTTAGGCTCTAAAACTTAATTAAACCTCTTAAAAACAGTGACATAACATTGTACTCAATTCCATTTAGGCTCTAAAACTTAATAAAACCTCTTAAAAACAGTGACATAACATTGTACTCAATTTCATTTAGGCTCTAAAACTTAATTAAACCTCTTAAAAATAGTGACATAACATGATACTCAATTCCATTGAGGCTCTATGGACTGAACTAAATTGTATTCGGAACACTAAAAATTTTGATTGTAAAAAAATAATGATTTTGAATCGATAACATAATATATATTAAACAAAACCTGAAAACATTTTAACGTTTTTAATTTGTATTTCGCTCTTACCAAACAACTGAGCCACCGTCCGAGTTACGCATCGACCGTAAATCTTGGTATGTCTTGTTTAACTCTCCAGAGGCGCGGGAACGAGTCCCGCATCGTCCATTAATTTTGGTTCAAATTGAATTTGTATATTATTTAAGCCCAGAAGTGAGTTAAAGTAATAAATGAAAATTGCTTAAAAGTAATTGAATTTGTGAGTTTTAAATAAATGTTTTTGTGTCAGGTGCGACAGAGCTATATCAAGCGACGCTTATTGACTACCTACCGCGCGTTGGAGAGGCTTTCGCAATCTGAATTCAACTTGGACAAGCTAGAGGTAAGTGTTCTTCGGCAAAATTTAGTATGATTCCATTCCAGAAATACAATAAACAACTATAATCATACTCAAAAATTATTATCTGAAGCAAAACTCTGCCTACGCGTCTATTAGGCAGAGCTTTCGTTCAATTATGTTTCGACCGCGCTTTGAACACAATGCCACGCACTAAGTGTTTCAATGTTATTTTAAGTTAATGTATACGTATATACTATGCCGCTCGGTAATTTTTCACGACCTTTTAATAGGGGACTGGGAGTCTAGTTTGTACGTCAATGTATGTTTTATAGAAGTCTGAATAAGAAGATAAATAGTGGTTATTTCGTCCGGACCACTCTCACCTATATGTACATACGTTAGGCTATGCTATTTATGATTGCAACGCCTCGGATATTGAACGACGAACAGCAGTTTAGTTAAAACAGACTGACGATGAATTATTTTATTAATATTTTGAATGGCATAGTTGCAGGTTCGAACCTGACTCTCAACAATCTGTCAGCTACAATATATTTCTATATTTTGCGAATTTTATGGCCGTTAAAATATTGTTTTAAAAAACCCAAAAATATTTGAAACATTTTTTGAAATGAAAACTTCTTTGGCTGTTGGTCACTTTTTGGTAGGGGAAAACCATATGGTTTCACGTCACCGACATGCTCATGACTAGCGCACGAGATAAATAAATAATTATAAAACTAATATAAAGTTATCTATATAGTTAGACACTTTTTTGAAGGTTGATACCTCGTGATTTTGCATCACCGAAATGCTTATATCAGTATATCTGTAGCTATACAGCATATATTGTGTATTAAGTGCTGTGTATATCTTATAAGTGAAATTGTAAGGATTTAGTGAAAAATTGCACGTGTATATACTGTGCATTGTTGAAACTTGAAATAGTGTTTTTGTTTATATATATATAAGTATCATTGAAATCAATAATTTTATTGTTTGTAAATATTATGACATTTCAAATGTTGATACTAAAAGTTGTACGTTTTCACTTCTATCGGCCGTCTCTACAACTGCCATTTTTTTTTAATTTTAAGAGGTTTTCGCTACTGACGAGCAGTCTTACAGCCATTTATGTTATACTAGCTGTCCGGGCAGATTTAGTTTTGTCAAAAGTTATTAGTAAATTATAAATTTATATTAATAATGTATTTTCCGAGTGATCCCGTTATTTGTATCTCAATAATTAACGACGATAACAAACAAATATATGTGTCGTAGACTGCACTACTTTATAGATTTGACGGTACTTTGCAATCAATGTAAGCGCCAAAAAATGTGGTTATTGACGAAAATTAGAAACCTCTAAAAATTATTAGTGTTTCTCTACTATATTATGCATGTATTACACATTTGAACGTTACTCTTGCATCATTCTATCTATTAAAAAAACCTGGAAAACAGGAAGCCGGCAAGATTATGAGTACCACAACGGCGCCTATTTCTGCCGTGAAGCAGTTATGTGAATACATTACTGTGTTTCGGTCTGGAGGGCGCCGTAGCTAGTGAAATTACTGGGCAAATGAGACTTAACATCTTATGTCTCAAGGTGACGAGCGCAATTGTAGTGCAGCTCAGAGTTTTTAGGTTTTTCAAGAATCCTGAGCGGCACTGCATTGTAATGGGTAGAGCGTATTAATTACCATCAACTGAACGTCCTGTTAGTCTCGTCCCTTATTTTCATAAAAATATTTAAAAAACTGCATCAAAATCCATTGCGTAATTTCATAGATCTCTAAGCATACATAGGGACAGACAGAGGGAAGCGACTTTGTTTTATACAATATAGTGACTAGTGATTTAGATTTACGAAGTCACCGCGGACTGTCAGTGCTTGATTTTGTGTTATTTTGCTGTGTAATATAATATTTATTTGTCTGTTTGTTTGTGGACAGGCTGCGGCGGTCAGTGCCGTGTGTGGTCCTGGGCCCACGACATTGGCTGTGCCCAGGAAACACTCATTCGTACATCCAGGTGAGATATTTTAACACCACTCGGAATATCTTAGTGATATATTAACACTTGTTTGAGATCAAACCTTATGATTATTAAAGATCGTATTTAGTAACAAATTACTGTAATAATAGAATTTAAAACATTTTAATCGACCACCCCGCACCAGTGTTACAGCTTGAATGTCTGTATTCGAGGTCATCTGACAACGTCACATTGGTGTTGCTAGTTGACTGTCTATATTCAACATTTCAATAGATTTTTACAATTTAACAACAAGATTGATTATAAATTAATCATGCTAATTAAATAAAATCAAGCAAAAAAAAAATAAAAATTTAATTGAATTAAATTTATTAATATGTTGGTAACACTCATTTCTGATTCGATCTCGAAGGGAAACTCCGAGCATAGCCTTCTCCATTGCCCTCTGAGCGACCATGAACTTTCTCATAATGCCCATAGTTAGCGACCATGTCTGCGTACCGTAAGTCATCTATTTAAGTTGAATTAATTATACATTTTCAGAATCAGCTCAGTTGGCTTTAACTACGGCAGACTTAGAGCGTGAAAGAGGCCGGCCGCTGTCAAAGTATGAACGAAACATGATGATCTTCAATTGGCTACACACGTTGGACGAGGCAGCGCCATTTTGAATTTTCGCCGTCGAATGCGGGATTTTATTTGTTACAGATGTGTAAATGTCTTGATTTAGCATTTTATTTATCGAAGTTCCTTTATGGCTGATTAGTTAGGTATGAGTTTAAAACAAATAATAAGAATACGTACCAAAGGTTGACAACCAAGTCCGATGTCACTTTGACATTGACATTGACGTTAACTGTCTGCAGTTCTAGTAAAAATAAACGAATTTTATTTCATTTTGTAACTAGGAAATATATTACATTTACAATATGAGATGTATAGGCCTAAAAATAAATAAATGACCTACAGTATAAGCTAAGTCCACTTTTGTGATACAAAAAATAATTTGAAAATTCTATAGATTATTCCCACGATCATTCTCTCTTCAAAACTAATGATATTATTAACTCTATAACCACTTAACTTTTTTTGCATGCACTTGACTTACGACTCGGCTTCGTCTTATGTGATAAAAACACATTCGTCTTTTAATACCCCTTATTAAACAACAGTTGCATAAATAACTTTTATACAAACTAAAAAATGTTCACCTTTTATGTAATTTGTTTTTTAAATATTAATTTTAACTTTTTATTATATACGTGGTTATAAACATCGTATTGTATAAATACAGGCATTCTGACTTACGCCTCTTTGTGTACTGAAAATTGATTACAGAATATTTATAAATATTTAATTTAATGAAGTTACTTTATGAAAAATTAGTAACGTATGACTTATGCTTGAACATTTTTAAAGTCGATATTGGTATATTTATTTATTTATGATTCCTTACAGCTAACAAAATGAAAAGAGTATATTAAAAATTATACAGAATAGATACGCCAATTAAAAGGAATACTATTAACAGTACAATAAGTAAAGATGATAAATTATATAAATAAATAAAAAGAATACCAAAGGTTGGCAACAACGGCGTGTCGCTTTTTCTGGGTATCAACGACAGTCTAAATTTCTTGGAATATTACTATCAACATTGGCTCTTTCGTGTTTTATTTAATAGTAAGTAATTAATAGTAAGTAAGTAATAATTTATCGATGGCCACCCTTTTCTAATTTATTGTTTACTGTTATACCTATATAGTTAAATACAATTATTTCTATGTATTTCCGAGGTAGCGTTAAATATTATTTTGCCAAGAGTATTATTTAAGTATTTTTTTGCAAATATCGCTATGAAACTAGAGTAAGTAAATGTTCTAGAATCTAGATTATTATTATAAATCATCCTTGAGGCAATATGTGATGTACTACATAATAGAGAAGACTTCACATCGTGTTCCGCAATTGATTGTAACGAGTTGTGGCCAAGTGTAGTCAACTCACTTTTCTTATTGAGCGAAGTGAAGCTCCCACCGGGTACTCCAATTGATTTCTGTGATAAATTGTTTCTCGGCCATTTCTGGACCGATTTAAAAAATTGTGAACTCATAGAAAGCTTTCGAAATTTTCTAGGTTATTGTCGAGACAGAATTTTGAATTTCAACTTGATTCAATTATTATATTTAACAATGATTTACAAATAATTCTTAATTAGCACGCGCTATATATATTTATTTAAAAATAGCCGATTGATCAAATCACAATAAGTTTTAATTGTAAGACTGGGGGTTTTGTTTTTATACACAGACTTAGTTTACCTCGCTTCGCTCAAATTTACGCCGAGCGACTGCGGCATCCTAGTACAATTAGGGACAAGACGAGCAGGACTTCAGCTGATAGTAGTTGATACGCCCTGCCCATTATGATGCAGTGCCGCTCAAAGACTTTGAGCGGTACTACAATTGCGCTCGTCACCTTGAGACATAAGATGTTAAGTCTCATTTGCCAAGTAATATCACGCTGTACTACGGCGCCCTTCAGACCGAGACACAATAATTAATAAAAATAGCTTCTCTAGTACATAGTACCTCCATATCACCTTAATATTAATCATTAGATCATTGGTGTTGTGTGAACGCTCACCCACCATCTAGTGAGCCGTATGCATTTTTATTTTGAAGACTGACAAAAAATATTTTACTCACTATTTATTACTCTTTTTTGAATAAATAGTGTGTAGATTAAACAAAATGTGCTCTCAAGATATGTCAAACTCTGAACTGAAAAGAAAAACTGTAGTAACTGCTGAACAACCCCGAAATAATTATTTAAATACAGTTTATATAACTTTATACAACCTAAAAAATGTTCACCTTTTACGCAATTTGTTTTTCAATGATAATTTTCTTGACTAACTTTTTATTACATGAGTGGTTGTTGTAAATATTTAAATTTATAGCGTTTTAATAATTCAATCGCAAGAAATATAATAAGTTAATTTTTATAAAATAAAATTGTCGAGACATCGTTAATAGCAAGTTTTTGTGTAATTGTACCTTTTTTTTAAATTTTATCTTATATAAGACATATATTTTATACATATAAAACCCCTCTTATGTGTAAATATTGTTTTTTTTTAGGTTCAAATAAAATGTTTGTCACACCTGCTACAAACTGAAATTTTTATTTGTTAAGATTACTGTGTTATATTAAATAGTTTATTATTAGATTTTTATACTGCGTTATAATATTGCATATCTAATTATTATTTTTTATCTGTAGTCAAGATCCTTTACCTCAGAATTTACTCAGATCTTATTGTGTCGTAATATTTGTCGTCAAACTTAGTTTTTTTTGTGTGTATTTAAGTGTACGGACGCCAAATAAAAGATGCCGGTGTGCCTGTGACAATAGGCACACGAAACTTTCTGAATCATCTTAAAATATATATCTTTGCACACTCTGTACTCTTTATATATCTTCGTTAAAAATTATTTTCCTTGATTTGTATGGCAGCCATTTTGGTTTTAAATTGTAGTTTTTTTTATGAATATAAAGGACGAGACGAGCATTACGTTCAGCTCAGATAGTAATTGATACGCCCCACTAATTACAATGCTGTGCCGCTCAGGATTATTGAAAAACCCAAAAATTCTGAGAGACACTACAATAATTGCGCTCGTCACCTTGAGACATAAGATGTTAAGTCTCATTTGCCAGTTATTTCACTAGATTGTTTATAGCCCTTCCGTTGTCTATCCTTCAAGTTATCAAACCCTTGAAATGTACTATAAATATTTTGTTTGATTCATTTTTTTAATTATAAAAGGTGTCTAATTCAGTCTGTATCTGGACACTTAATAAATATTAATAACGTTAGGCTAGCATAATGTTCCTGTATAGAAATAAATTATTCATTGTATGTGTATATGTATATGTGTATCTCAGAGTTAAATAAATTATTTAATTGTAAATGGATTTTGTTTTGCTGTAACGTTCTTCGCTGTCCACGATACAACGGTTTATATAGAACTAGCTAATATTATATATTTACTTTTAAGCTTCGACCAAATATGTACATCTAGTAGGTAACGGCCTCAGAAACGAGAGAGATATGGCCGGACCCAAATAAATGTCACAGAAGTTTTTTATGGAAGAGAGGACAAACGAGCGTACGGGTGTTAAGTGATCACCGCCGGCCACATTCTCTTGCAACACCAGAGAAATAATAAGAGCGTTGCCCTATAAAATTTGTACGCGCTTTTTTTGAAAGTACCTATCATGTCGTATCGTGGAAACACCGCACAAGGAAGCTCATTCCACAGATTGGTCGTATGCGGAAGAAAGTTCCTTGAAAACCACACTGTGGAGGAACGCCATACATCCAGATGGTGGGAATGATATACTAAATTTGGGGCGTGTCGAGCGAAGGTGGAATTCGGCGGCAGGAATCAGATAAAACAGCTCTTCGGAACACTCCCCATGATAAATGCGATAGAAGATACACAGTGAAAGCGACGTCCCTACGCTACCTGTGTTTTTTTAGTTTTGATGTTATAGAACTATGAACGTTTCCACATCGGCGCTCTCCGCCGCAAAATTTTCGCCTTTAGTTCGGCGCTCGTGCAGCGTTCTCCCCGTGCGTATTATTTTACGTGTAGTAATTAAATGCTAATAACTAGGGTGATTTGAGTGACTGATACTGAAAGCTATTGAAACAAGCTATAAATCCATGTATAAATTATTCATTTTGTGTTTTTGTTTTATTTCACACAGACTTTTCATTCGACAATAAGTGTAAAAATAGGTACATTTTAGAATAAATTATTATTTTCATTGATAATTACTTGTTTTATTTACAAAATTTTATGTTTTTGTAATAAACATTATATGTTCTTTACAAAATAAAACCAAAATCTCCACCAAGAACAATCTTCGTGCAGTCTTGATAACGACAGCTCGCTGCGCCGCCCGGGAACAAGTGAACACAAAAATGCTATGACGTCGAATATTGGTGGCCTTGAATCGTAACGAAATGTGTGTCGAAATGTGTATCGGACTTCACTCGTTCATAATTGCGTAGGAAAATAAACCATCTTGTACACGTAATAAGGGTGAAAAGTGGGTGAGGTAAGTGCCGTGCGGCACTGCCGAACTATGTGTGTTTGTAATTTCAAGTGCCTGCGTGCACAGTCTGATGTGGAAAGGTGAATAGAAAGATTGAGCGAAGATGCGATGTCGACATCCGTAAGCCCAACTCGCGCTAAACCTACTCGAATCAATGCTAGTAGGGAAGATATTCTCTACTCATTCGGGACCGGGCGTTCCACTACTTACTTGCCTACTTTCTTATTCGCACGCCACTGTGTAAGTACGAGTATATCTTAGTATGTGATTTTTCAATGTTTTAGGAGTCCACGGTCCAGCTAAGAACTACTAAAATGAATCTTATTAGCGGGCAATGAAGGTTGTTATCGCGCGAGTCGAACGCATTTCCCCCCACTGTCCGCACGCCTCGCCTCGCGCGCCTACAGTGTAGGCTATGCCGTAGTCGTCGCTTACCGTTTTAATAGTAAACTTGCGATCCCGTGTTATTTTCTGATTTTAATAATGATTAATCCGCGTCCATAAGTATGCGTTCCAAAAAACGAATTTTTATTCATCGTCAAGCACGAGTAATGGCGAAAAACGTTTTAGACAATATGTGTGTTGAAGAAAGGCAAAACAAAAATTAGAGATTTCATTAGGTTAAAATGGTAAACATGAAGTATTGTTTAAATTTATCGACACATTCATAATTAAGTTCATCATTTATAATAAGGTCACAGCATTACCTATCACATTCCTGAACTCTGCATTCACCTCGCGCGATATCCGTAGATATTTCTTTAAAAGGTGTTACTGAGAGAAACTTCTGTAGGTAATAATACTTATAAGTAACATGTTACAACTTGCCCCGTAAAAGTGTTACAACTTACCCCACTGCGAAGTTTTTGGAAATAATCTCTATTAAAAAAAAGTCGCTAACTTGGTGTGAAATTCCATTTAGTATATTCAAATTTAATAAGTGCTTAATGTATTTGTATAAATCGACAACTGCTAAACCATTTGAAATGTACGATAATCAATTTTGTATAAACAAAAAAAGTCCATTACCTGGCTTAATCGGAACGCCAGTACAACATGATTCATGTTGTACATGCAACATTCATGCCCATACAACACCGCGACCTGCGCCGTCCGGCGTGATATTGTTCTCGCTTATATTATAGAATGGGTATTACGTAGTGGGTTAGGTTGAAAATCAAACGAATATTCTTCTATTATCTAGGTAAAAAATGCTTGTTACTATTTACCCCTGTTACAACTAGCCCCCCGCTCCCCTACTCATAATTTGGGTGTATCAGGGAAATTGTATTGGACTACATCTATAAGTGGCATCAGCATCAAACTACAGCACCAATAAATAAACTTTAATAAGTTTTCCAAAAGTTTATTAAATTTTACAATGATCACAAACCTTTTCCAAAAAAGGCATACAGAAAAATAAGGGCAATAAAAAGAAAATATTCTATACTATGCATTTTTATGTTTTAGTGGGTAGACAAAAATAATGTTAGAATTGCCATTTTCAAATAGAATTACTTTGCTTTGCACATTCAAACAAGTACGGCCCATTATCCAGAAAGAATCTCAACATTGCATACTTAATACTTTTCACCACGCGAATTACTTGATAAAAATATTTACTAAATTGTTATTCTATTAAATTATACTTGTATTTTCAAATCACTGGATTGATTGAATCTATTATGATATGTTTTTGTTGCATGATAATGTTTTTCTCTAGTATGTATTCTTTTGTTTCTTCAAATCACCAGTTTGGTTGAAACTCCTACCACGCCATTGCATGGATATGGTTCTTCACCAGAATGTATTCTACTATGTCTCTTCAAATCACTAGATTGGTTGAAAGTCCTGCCACATCATTGTATTGATAAGGTTTTTCACAACTTTGTATTTTATTGTATCTCTTCGAATCAACAGATTGGTTGAAACTCCTATCACGCCATTGCATGAATATGGTTCTTCACCGGTAAGTATTCTACTATGTGTCTTCAAATCACCAGATTGGTTGAAACTCCTACCATACCATTGCATTGATATGGTTATCCACAAGTTTGTATTCTATTGTGTCTCTTCAAATCACCAGATTGGTGAAAACTCCTGCCACAACATTTCTATTGATAATGTTTTTCACCAGTATGTATTCTACTATGTCTCTTCAAATCAGTAGATT
>CATIXQ010000012.1:1749805-1764659 GCA_949711755.1 Leptidea juvernica | reverse complement strand
TGTCTCTTCAAATCAGTAGATTGGTTGAATCTTTTACCACAACATTTCCATTGATAATGTTTTTCACCTGTATGTATTCTACTATGTCTCTTCAAATCACTAGATTGGTTGAATCTGTTACAACAATGTTTCCATAGATAATGTTTTTCACCAGTATGTATTCTACTATGTCTCTTCAAATCACTAGATTGGTTGAATCTGTTACAACAATGTTTCCATTGATAATGTTTTTCACCAGTATGTATTCTACTATGTCTCTTCAAATCACTAGATTGGTTCAATCTGTTACAACAATGTTTCCATTGATAATGTTTTTCACCTGTATGTATTCTACTGTCTCTTCAAATCGGTTAGTTTTGTTATTCTCTTACCACAACAATTCCATTGATAATGTTTTTCACAAGTTTGTATTCTATTGTTTCTTTAAATCATAGATTAGTAGAAACTCTTACCACAATATTGCATGAATAAGAATTTTCACCAGGGTCTAACTGTTCACAACCTCGATTGTTGATGTTGTATGTACTGAGACTCTTTCTGGACTAAGGGCCCCTTTGTTTAATTTTTTTTTTTAAATTATTAAAAATCTTATGTCTTCAATAAAATAGTAATATATCAGTTCGAGTTGATTAACTTAAAATTTTAAATAAATAAATAAAAAATTTAAAAGTTGTATACCAAAGAAAATATCTACGCCTAAACTAATACAAAAACAGATTTTTTTAAATATTGTCACCAAAACCTGTGATCAAATAGTAACCTAAATATAACTTTTATGTAAAAAAACATTTATTTTTACCATAGCGGACTATTTTAATTGCGCAGAACAAATAAAGTATGTAGTCCAAACTAGCAAGCAGGCAAGGTTTGACATGAATTAATTAACGATCAGGAAATGATATATATTTTGGAGGTGAAAAAATTTCGCTTCTTATGTCCTTTTTAATAACTTCTTGGCTTGTATAATCAAATTATCAAGAAAACTAAATATGACAAATCAAACAAAGTTTTGCGACAGAGGTCTTGAAACAAATGCTGGCACTTAACCCTTATTTGTTCTGTAGTATATCATATCTAAATAATTGAAATAAGTCAAACAAAATTATTAACATCACATGGATTTTAAAAATTATACAATCTATCACATATAAATAAGTGAATTTAGACAATAATCTACAATAAAAATAAATGTTTGAACGTAAATCCAAAGTACAGTAAAAATTTACACTTACAACCAAAAAATGTACAAGATTTAATTATTTTTTACTCATTCAACTTGTGGTATTTACAAATGTGAATGAATCTTTGTTATATCCCGAAAAATTATGTTACAATTCCAGGAAATTAAAAAAAAATTAAGTAACATTTACACATATTTTCTCAAGTTGACCTCATCAAATATTCTTACAAATATTATTACTCTTCAAAGTGCCAAACACATAGTAATGTGCCTGAAGGATTTGGCCTCTGACTTTTGGTTGGTACAGTGAATGAAATTATATTATTATGGTGCAAATATGTTTCTATACTACAAGTTTATTAAGAAAAAAATATCTTGAGCTTTGATTTATTTATAGTTTACAACTATACAATATTAATATTTAAACACAAAATTTTATTAAAAAACAACTAAAAATATTATTCATTATAATTATCAAATAATATATATTTTGGTTATCAAAATCTGATCATAATTTTTTAATAGGATAACAATTTATGAGCTAATAATTATTAGCTCATAAATTTTTAGCAATTAGCAAATTAGTAATGTGGAATTCCACATTACTAAATTTCATTCACTGTAACTGAATTTTAACTTTTTAATATATATCTGAATCCAGTTTCTGGTCCAAAAGTTTTGTTTATAATCACTTTGAAAAGAATATTTTAACAAAATATGTTTGGCATATGGTAAATTTAAACCTGGATATAAGTCTAAAATAAAAATTGTTTCAAAGACAGGTGCATTAGATTTCTTTTTTAAACTCAAAACACATATGAAACACTGCACCTGTCCTTGTCAGGAAACAGAAAATTGCCAAATTCTTACATTCCATCCAACTGAATGTGTACAGAAATTTAGCATTTTGGATATAATTTTGTAATGATTGTGTTTGAGTGTGTTTATTACAGTGATGCCTGGTTCAGTTACAATTGGAACAGATGGTATTTAAATTTATTCAAATAGACAATAAAATTATACTCTAATCAAGAAGACAATCCATTCTTTAACATTACTTCAGTTACCGAAAACTGAACCAGATCTGCCAATATAATGATTTCAAATACAGACAGATGATAATTGTGTTTTATTTATTTTGGTATGATAACTTTATTTTCATATTTGAAATACGAGTATAAAAGCCTTGATTCACACATCAAACATACGATTCATTCGATTGGTGTTGGTCTTGAGACAAACACACCCAAGTCTGTGTGGGGTGACATTTGCCGTGTGCCCCCCGCACTCTGCCTGTGCTTGTATAAAATATTATCACAATATATTACTATAACATTTGTATATGGGCTATGGAGGTTCATATGATATACTTCTCTGTTGTTTGAACATATGTATGAATAGAAGTGACTTTCATTTTTGAAAAAATATGAAAGGAGTCTTAAAATAAACCATAGAAATATCAAATATCTCTTTTTTTATGATGGATAAAAATAAATTTCTTTTGACTGAACAACAAATGTAATAAAAATAAAATAAGTGATGGAAGTAAGGTCCCATGGCGATAATTTTCCACAGTAACAACTTAAATAAGAAAATATAAGTGTTGAGAAAGTTTGTCCTATGTTATAATAATGAGAACTATGGAGGAGCAACTTCTAAACATCAGATGTGCAAAGAACACAAAAATATGGCCTATGAACCCTTAACTATTGTAGTTTATGGAGGAGTGGGGGTATAGGGAAAAGTGTGTATATGTGTATAAATATATCTTCTATTGCTATGTGTGGGACAGAGTGCGGGTAACTTATAACTAAGGCACTTTTGGCTTCAGTCTTATAACTGTGTCCATAGAAGTGACAGACATATAAAATGACTAAAGTAAATTATATAAAGGCAAATATTTTGAAAATAATCTTTAGTTCAAAAAGTTCATGAAATTGTGTTATTATTTATATATTAAAAATACTTTAAAATATGTTACTCAATTCACTCAAAGTACTTGCAGTTTGTAAATGAAATAAATTTTAATCTAAAAAATATCATTTCAATTTTCTCATACAAATTTAATATTTAAATGTTAGAGAGAGAGAGAACTTAGAGAACAAGGAAAAGGTAAACCATCTCTCGGATGGTCCATTTTATAGCAAAAATTTTGTAAAATAAGTAATATGCACTGAATACTTCTTTGAACACATAAAGTCAACCCCAGACAGACTTCAGCATGCTTCTTGGTGCGCAGAGCGCTGGACTGGACACCGTGCGGGCCTCGGCAACGCACGGGCACGGCAATAACGGACTTAACTAACTTATACACTAAAAGGCTACAAAACTTCAGACTTAACATGATCATGATATGAACACATTAATCAGACCATATAACTGAAAAACCCAAATCACCATGTAGTTGAAAAATTGTAAATAGTTAGTCCATTTTTATTTTTTTTAGGTACAAGACCATAATGAAAGTATGAAGTTTTGTAGCAGACAATTAAGTTACATATAAAATATACCATAGCATTAGTCTTAAGGTTCTCTTTTTTAAAATATTTCCAGACACATTTTTTTTTTATATTGTTTCATTCAAATGGTAAGATATTAGACAATGCATGGCACATTATCAAATTGTAACTGAAAGTCAATACAAAATGGAAAACTTGCATAACACTTAAAAAACTAAGTTGCTAATAGATTGTCTCTCACTTCTAGTTTTACTCTGCGTACCTATGCTGAAGTATTATAATTAAAAAAAAATAAAACTGCTATTTGCAAAATACGTAATATCCAATAATTCTTTTGAAAAATTTTTAGTTGACTAAAGACAAGAATCTATATATCAGGAAATTATTAAGTTTGAAAACACAATATTATAAGCTCTATACACAATATAAAATATCACTAATATTTTTAAGACTTAATCTTAAATCTTAAGCCTCACATAACCAGTAATATTTCCTGTTTATACTTCATGAATGCATTGAAAATGGATAAATACTGTTCGTAGCTATACAATGGGTATTGTAAGCCGCAGTAGAAAGGGGAAGATCGAGATTTTAAACTGGTAAAACTAGAAATAAGGACAGACTAATATCACATGGCAGCCCCAACAGGATGAAAGATTGTGTGTTACCGTTACGCGACAAAATCCAACGGGCGATTAAAACCACCTTTTCTATTCATATATTGTCTGTATTTACGTTTTAAAACAACGTGAACATCGCCTTCCACATTTCCGTCAATTTTCTTACCTTTAGTTGTATCGAACCCGCAGAATCCCATAACTTTTAGCATCTCTTGCTCTTCAGGTGACTTTCCCTCCAAATCAGCGGGGGTAACTATCGGCCGTTCGCTGAAGGTTTTTTTAGGTTTGTGTACGAATGACGTCGCTGGCGTCGGCGAAAGTGAACGCGATCGCCGTCTTCTGGGCGATGGGGACCGCCGCCGTTCTGGGGAACGCCTGCGTCTTTCAAGTGATCGTGACCGTGACCGAGTTCTTTGGCGTCGTCTATCACGGTCGCGGCGATCTCTTCTGTCTTCACGGTCCCGATCCCGACGCCGAGGACTGGGCGACCGGCCCATTTTTACTGAAATCAATAAACACAAAATAAGTATTGTAACGAATGGATACCATATAATAACTTATTTTAATAGAGCACTTACCTTTAAAAAGTCAACAGTTTATAAATTTTATAAAATAAAAACTAAAACTAAAATAACAGTAACGCACAACCTAAACGCACGCCATTTTGGAAATGAATGATTCGATTTCGTTTCATTTTCCGTTTGACATTTCAGATCTGGTAATTATTTTTTAAATTTATTTAGTGGCACGGGATGCAAATTTATTGGCTTCGAATATGGCTCAGGCTCAGTGCTGCCAATGCTTTTGTCAAGTCTCATTTGCTCTAGTTTGAATAGTTTGACATCTGTCATAAATATTAACATTGCCAGTAATTATCGAATTAACCTTGTAAAGTATTTAAAATTCTATGGAATTGCTGAACTTTAATATTAAATAGCCTGATGGCAGTCGCTCCATTCCCAATCTGTATCATCATTGCAAAAGATCATTTATGTTATAGTACATTTACCACATAAACTTTCTATATTTAAAATTTAACAATTCTTTTGAATTTCGCAGCAAACCTAATGGTTTGAACATTTTTTGGGATTATGTTGTGAACGCTTAAACATAGCCCCACAAAAGACTTACTAACTCGACTTCTATTCTATTCTCTTTTCCTAATGTGGCTTTTGTAGAAGGCTAACTCGACTTAGTACAGTTAATGTTTGTTCTTGGTGCTACCGTTATGACAATGACGGTTTCTAAATAAAAATCACCTTTGTGACTATGCACATACATAAAATTATCAAGAATATATTGAGAGGCAAGAAATAAAATGTTCACATCTTTAAATTGTGCTCTTAATTTTTAGGACATGAATGTAATATACATAACAAATCATTTTGTAATATGCTGCATCCAATATAGGAATCATGTTAAAATAATATAAATTATTTCTTAAAAAGTAATGAAGAATAAACTGTATAAATATTAATTATCCTACATTGGGTGCATCAACCTTTAGAGCTTGAATTCATTGTTTGTGTAAGGATGCTTCGTGATAATGACGGTCGTGATTATGAACATAATTAATAATTGCATCAAAAAACACTATAACAAGTCGGCCTAACACCACAAGCAGCACCCATTTACGAATATCAAAACTCAAAAAGAGCTTTTAAAGAACAGGTCACAAATAATGATCACTTACAGTGCTTAAAAAAGACATACTAGCTGGAGAGTCAGATACAAGAAATTTTCACAAGATGTAGATCCAAAATAAGACATTACCGGATATTTTATTATTACCAGGATCATTATCAGGACCACTAGAACCAATGTATGAAATGAGATACTTATGGATAAATAAATTAAAAGATGAAAGCAACCATGTGTCAGATAAACTTATAAATGAAGCTCTGAAAATTGGTGCCGCCTTTTATGAAAATATTATAGCGTTTAACCTAGCTCTAGTAAATAACAAGTACCAAAGCAATGGTGGAGTTCAAACTTAACACTCTCTTACTAAAAATGAAACTCACAACACAGTAGAAACTACAGACATATAAAAACGGTTCGGGGTAAATAATTTGTATGTAGCATAATGTGTATTTGCTAGTAAATCAAAATGTATTTAATTCTCTCAAGGAAATGTAAAAAAGTATCAAGGAGTATAATAATAGGGAAATAGAACTCGAAACAATCTTAAAATCTTTGAAATTCGAGAGGTCTTTTCGATGGAGGAGGTGGTCAAACGAATAAACCGGTCACCTGATGTTATGTGATCACCACCGCCTCTTGCAACACTAGAGGAATCACAGGAGCGTTTGATATAACCACGCGATAAAAATTACATTCACTCGCTACGCTTAAGTTTTTGTTATTATTTGTTTGGCCGGAAATCCAATGTAAATAAATACGCAATAAATTGTGTTTCTGACAGATGTAATATTGAATTTAATTTTTTATTTTACTGTGGCAATACAAAACTAAAGAGAGTCCTCTGGTGTCGAATGGTGTAATTTTATCTAACGACTGCGACGCTAGCGCTCCTGGACGTTAGCGGGAACAGAATGAAACAAACAGCCGACATCGATCTTGGAAGGCGGCGCGGGCAGGCTTCTTTTTCATTGAACAAAAAGAAATAACGAGATCTCGCGTAATGAGTGTTTGTGCATTAAATATATAGGAAACATTCTGTGCGTGTATCGTATGCGAAGTTATGTATTTTGTGCTTAGTGTAAGTTAGTAACCTATTCGACTAGTGAAGTGATTTTGTGCTGTGACAAAAAAATAGACGTATCGCTTCTTGGAGCAAGCTGCCGGTGAGTAAGCGTTCAACCTAGTCCTATTAAAATCGAACTTGCCAAGGGAATCTTGTAGGACATAGCTTATCAAACGATAGCATTGGGTGTGGTTTTCTTGATACTCAAATGCCTAATTGGTTATTGTCGTCTATCTTGCATATTATGTCTTATGAGTCTTCCTAAAATGTATAGGTAGTTTGATATAATCAACGAAAATTTTGACGTATTTCCTGCAGTTCCTTCCGAATTCGCGAAATTAGGACACTATTTTTAGTGCATACTATCACGTGATGTGTGATAGTTATTTCATGAAGTTCGCGTTTATTTACGACCGCAATAAATACGTAATGCAGTCTAGGGTTGGGCGTGCCCCTAAAACCATTTTTTATCAGCTATAGAAATGATGTCACCTTTAACCATCGGGTGCGGATGTAAACCAACATTTACAATGAGCAATGTTGCGTGTAGTAATGTAAAGTTACGTGGGTGTATTTAAATTGGTCGTATTATGATATTATAGAGTTGTTTATCGTATTATATTGAGATGATGCCATAATGTTTGCATGTTTAATAGGTAGTAAAACAGCGTATAGAAACAGGAGAGAATATAAAATAAATTGTGTGCAATATTTATTTTGTATTGTATAACAACTAATCTCAGGAATCCCACATAGTTTTACCATATATCTTTTGAGCTTTCCACAAACAGTCCCAGTTAAAATATCCACTTAAAGCTGTATAGTTTGAAAAGCAATAAATAAATATCTGTAGATATCTAAAACATACTTTTCTCTGTAAATTGCATATATGTACACCTAGTACTTGTACATAAAAGACAATATGTCATATTGTGTTTTGAATTTTGTGATATTGTGCTATAAAATATATACATAATTGTGAGACCTTTGTGGGAGGTTTCTTTATACAGAATGTCAGCTAAGTGGGTACCATAATGTCATCTTCTTCTGTTGATGACCAGTAATCTGCAAGTTTTACAATACTTAATATCTTTAAGTCAAATTGACATGCTCAATTAAGATGCCTATCCAAATTATTGTAGCAGACTGAGGACCTACCCCACCTGTGTCCCCTCTGGATACTGCACCTATTAAAGGTCATAGGCGGGAGGATGTGATCTAGATACAAATTAGAACTCTGTTTATGCAAGAGGAAAAAAATCTCACAATGAGTGTAGTTTATCACTAGGGTATCTGTCGGAGCACATGTATGTGGCACAATAGATCTACAGATTTAAGTGCTGCTTTTCCCCAATAATAATAATAATCCTGAGAGTTAATCGCAGAGGCAGGGTTAACCATTAAGTGAAAGTCCTGCTCACTGTAAAACTTTTATCCTATTTAAAAAATTATAATTTTGGGACTGTTTTGCTGAGCCTATGGTACCTTCAGATATTGGACAGACACATGAGAGATAGAGCTTAGTTATTAAATACATTTTATAGGTATTCATTCACCCCCTTATTCATAATGGTCCGCTAACTTTAAACAGCCACTTAGGAGTGTTTTTCTCATTCTGACTTAGGTCAATAGAAGAAGACAGAGTGAGAATTAGCAATGCTTTAAGTTAGCAGACAATTATGAATAAGGGGTAAGTGTTTAGTTGTTATAGGCTAGTATGAAGACATGTTTTTCATCCCAGTCATTTGTTATACATCTACACACCTATAGCACCTACACACATATATACATGTGGTGTCCCACACATGTATATTATATGTTTCCGGGGCTGTCTGTGTTGAAGATTGCCATTTGCCTATAAAATGAAGGTTAACATCCAATCTGATGGAAAATGGTTTTGTATCCATTAATTACAGTGGCAATTTGAAATCGAGTGAATTCATTAGATTACCATTTGAGATTGGCACTTATTCAATCAACCAGATTGTCTCTATTTCTAGTAATGGCTTGATTCTCAAACCAATTTTATGTATGCAAAAATTTTGCATATTATCTTATACATATTGCCAGGAGTGTATTTATTTGGGATCAGCTAATACCTCTTAGGTCCCAAATGCCAAAATAGTAATCTGAATGGAATAGCGTTAAACACTGGCTCACAAAAAGCTACAGAATCTGTTTATTATGAGTACCTACCACATTGAAAAAAATATAATTGTACAAAAAATTTATAGCACTGAATTTGCCTCGTGTTGTTTGAAGTCTCTGAAGTGCTTGAATTTACGTTGTTTAAGTCGACATCTCCTGAGAATGCCTTGTGTATAGGCGAGAAACACACATCAAATTGATTAAAGACAAAACTTGGCTGAAATTCACTCAATACAAATCAGAAGATTTGAATGACTACAACTTTGTGTATTTTGACCCTTTGTAGCCTGAGCTAGTCGCAGACACACTCCTTTGACTGGAACTCCCACTGGAACTATATCATCATCAATTTCTGTGACAATTTTAATTGACATTACCATTGCAGTCCTGTTTATTGAGCTTAAGGACTGTCTCAAGTGGTATGCCAGCCTACTTTATACAAACAAACATATGTACTGTTTTGTGGAGTCGGTGTTTTAAAATTTAGTGTTTTTTTTTTTATACTGGAGAAGTCTTAAGTAATTAACCACAAAAAGAAAACTTTCATTGTATCACCACTCTACGACCTTAAAGCCTCGCCTAGTATCAGAATGCTGAGTTCTGAAATCTCGAGTGATTGCCAATTCCGTCAACATATGGAGTATTGCTGTCATCTCGGGTATGGCGCACCCCAGTATCAGCTCGAACCATTTGACTGTCTGTAATGTAGAGCTGCTTGAATTGTTGAGACCCAATGTTCTGTGAACGGCTAGATCTCTTAGTATTGAGCTAGACATCCCTTCATTGTGTGTCTTCTATCACATTTACTATTATTTGTGTTGTCGATTCTACCTTCGCACAATACTCCACAAATTACAATCCCCACAGTCTGGATGTGTGGTGAACATTATTCCACATACAACCTAACTGTGGAATGAGTTTCCTTTTGCGGTGTTTCCATTACGATATAACATTGGTACCTTAAAAAGAAGAGTGTACACTTTTTTTAAAATCCAGCAATGCACCTGTGATTCCTCAGGTGTTGCAAGTTAATGTGGGTGTCGGTGATCACTTAAATATGTATAACACAAGCTTATCTTTTTTTTGGGATAAAATTTGAGATAGAAATTTTGTAGTTTTCAAGTTCCTGCCGAGGTACTGCCAGTTATTGTAAGTATTTGTATTTGTGAATTATTTCTATATAACATAATACTAATTTGTTGTATCAATTTAGGCTACGGGTTATCATATCAATGTGTGATAACGGACAAAAAGAAATAATAACCAAGATGATAACCGGAGTGATTGTATGATGTTTATTTTTATGATATATTTGACAATTAGCATTTTATGGAATGTTTTTAGAACGAAATATACCTATATTAGACAATTTTTTTTTCATATTAATACCTTTTATCTTTAAAAAAGTTATTTTTAAGAAATATTTTATTCTTTTTATGGAATAAGCCATATCATCCGCACCATCAGGATGTGTGGTGTTGCTCCACAGTTGCGGTTTACAAGGATGATATGACATGAACACCTTTAAAAAGGGCTCACAACTTTCTAAAATTCAACAGTGATTACTCTGGTGTTAAAGGAATCACTTAACATCTGGTGACGAGTACACTCATTTGTCCAACTCTTGCATGTAAAAACTATTTTTCATAATAGGATAGAATGGACCGAATAAGGGGGCGTCCATAAATTACGTGAGATGTTTAAGGGGGGGAGGGGTTCGAGTCAAATCTCATCTAATCTTACGTTGGAGAGAGAGGGAGGGGGTCTCGGCAAATATCACGCAATTTTATTGTGATTGAAACAAAAAAAAATATACTATTTTGATCCATTTTATCATATGGATATGTTGGTCCTAATAGTCTCTCTTGAGACCGTGCATGATTCTCCATGGACTTCACTAATGCAGTCGTGCAGTAGATATTCTTTTTTTAATCACAGTAGTTACGATTTACTTAAGTATTATATTGTTATTACACTTATAACTCAGCAATATTGAGTACTAGTCTTAACTAGTCGTACGAAAGCACGAAGCAAATTTTTTATTTCTTTTTACAATAACAATCCAACGCGTTTACATAAGAAACCCCCATTTTTAAAAATTTCACGTGAGATTATAGGATGGGGGAGGGGGTTGAATAAAATCTCACGACATCTCACTAGGGGGGGAGGGAGGGACAGAAATTTCAATAAAACACCTTACGTAATTTATGGATGCCCCCTAATATATATTATTCGGTCCATTCTTCGTAATTGGCATTGAGGTCTAGACGAGTGGCTTAGAAGTGACTCATCAATCATAATTGTTATGTTATCTGTCTCACTAGCTGGGGTCTGGTTTATGAAGTATTGTTATTATTTTCTACCCAGTTACATTATCTCTGGAGCTGACGTCGATGACGTCACACCGTCGCTTTGTTACGGTGTTCAAAACAAGCATCACTAAGACATTATTATTAATAAATAAACAACGATTTATTTTGTCAGAATTGTATATTGGTTTTGTGTATATTTTTATGGAATAGGAGGACAAACGAGCGTACTGGACACCTGTTGTTAAGTGATCACCGCCGCCCACAATCTCTTGCAACACCAGAGGAATCACAGGAGCGTTGCCGGCCTTAAAGGAAGGTGTACGCGCTTTTTTTGAAGGTACCCATGTCGTATCGTCCCGGAAACACCGCACAATGAAGTTATGAAGCTTATTATTAAAATGATGAAAAATCAATAAATAATCTGGGCTAAGTAAAAAAAGTTTTTATTTTTCTGCTAGAAGTATTACAGCGACACAGAACTACAGGTTCTACTATAAACAATAAAAGTCAAAACGTAACAATGAAAACTACAATAACAACGCAGTGATAACACGAAAATATCACAACAAGTACCGAATGGTAATGAAACTGCAAACCGTACTGACGCAACAGGACGAGTGCGAGGGGGTGAAAGGGGATAATGTCGCCGTGTAGTACTAGATTATTAATATAAAAGATCTAAAATTAAGTGTGCATTAGACACAGTTCAAATCGAGCCCATTATGCCCGCTTAAAATAATCGTAAACAGTTGCGTAAAGTCACATCTAAAAATAGATGTTATTGCGAAAAGTGCACACCGTTATAGGATAAAACCACATAGGCCACAGTCGGCACAGTTGCTAAAGCTGTGTTGCACTTCAAGATATGCTAATAGTCGCTGTATTTTCGAGAGTACAAGTAGTTACTCAATAGTGCACTGTAGTGATTGCTATAATAGGCGGTACACTAACATCTTATTATAATAGGTATGATGTGGTTATATAATAAAATACGTTTAACTCGTGGTTTTTGTATCAATAGTTATTATGGAGTTTCATAACCGTGCTTATGTCAAAAGTAAAATAATTGGTTGGACGTGATATTGTAATATTTTCCATTTGAATCTAAGCTTTATTAATTTAACACGGCTTTACTCACTGTTTATCGGTGTTGTCTAGTTTCGGACCATTCGGAGGTCCTCCATCAAGGTGAGTGTAGTGGGTTCGCGTGACACAATAGATCTTCATCACCACCGGTGCACCCCGGATACCCGCCCTGTCAAGCTGCACACTACGAGCATAAATCCGCAGTATGAGAGGGGACGTTGTCGCGAACTCACTACAATCACCCTGATGAAAGACCTCCGAATGGTCCGAAACTAGTCGGTACCCACACCGATATACCGTGAGTAAAGTTTTAATAGTTGAATTGAATCTGAGGTGTTTCAACGCGCGATATAGCTACGGCTTAGCATATCTTTAAGTGTAGCGCCTACTTCGGCATAAAACAGAGCCGGTTTGACAGCTAAATGGCTGCGAGATAAGTTCTGTAAGCAGCTTCGGCGCAATGTGTTGCATCTTGACTTTACGCTCATGTAACATACAGGTTTGAACTGTCTGTTCTGGTGTTCGCGCCAAGAGAGGTAGCGCTTTATTTGCCATCGAAAAAGTATTCAAAAGGAATCCATTTTGAGACAATAAATGCGTTTTTATGCCAAGCATACAATTTTATACCAGAGAAATATAGTTTTTAAATATAATATACTTTTAGTATTACAAACAGCTACAAAAGTACATTTGAAAGGTTAGATTTCTATTTTATTATGGAAGAGGACGACTAACGTGCGTACGCTGATGTTAAGTGATCACAGCTGCCCACATTCTTTTGGAACACCAGAGGAATCACAGGAGCGTTACCGGCCTTTCGGAAGGTGTGCTCGCTTTTTTTTAAGGTACCCATGTTGTATCGTCCTGATGTCTTCTTATATCGTGTGTGTCGATATTTTGGGCCTGTTCGTCGTTTGCTATGGCTATATGGTTTATAAGCACAAAGTATCTATATTGTATTGATATTGGTCTATACAAAAATCTTTGTTACGGCAATACATACACATAAAAATATATTAGAAATAGAAATATAATTTTTTTCCCACCTCGATGAAAAGCTCGCTTTTAGTCTCTGGTGCGAGGGACAAAAGTCGTCTTGCCGGGAGAGAATCGGCCACTTTTCTCCCTCTTACCAGGGACTTAAAAAAATCGCATCACGTGAGTAAAATAGGACTTTGCTACCCGCGATTGTCAATATTCCGCGGGTGAGACTGACCTAATTTTCTCCCTAGGTGCGTAATATACTATTATTTACCATAGGGAGTGACAAAACGTCATAAAGCTACATCAGTACGTAAATGGGCTTTGACATGGTGAGAAGAACTAATAAGAATCTCTCAACCTATCTTTTAAAGCATATAACTACTAAGCCTACCTATACTAGTATCATAAAGAGGAAAGATTATCAGCTTGACAGGGCGCGGGGATCCGGGGTGCACCGGTGGTGATGAAGACCACGGTATCACTGCATCTATTGTATCAAGCGAACCCACTACACTCACCCTGATGGAGGACCTCCGAATGGTCCGAAACTAGACAACACCGATAAACAATTCTTTGTTTGTTTGCATTGAATAGGCTCCGAAATTACTGAACCGATTTGAAAGATTCTTTCGCTGTTGTGAAGCTACACTATCCCCAAGCGTCTTAGGCTATATTATATTTTCAAAAAAATTAGGGATTTCTGCAAAATCTCCATAATGTAAACCATGGTGTAAAAAATTACCTAAAATATTCGTTAAATCGCGTGCGCTGCGAAAAGTATTGATGAATGGGATATCTTAATCTTAATATATATAAATTACGTGACACGTTGTTTGTCCGCCATGGACTCCTTTAACTAATGAACGGATTTCAATGGGGATAACTTTATGGAGTGCAGTTTAGTACAACTTGAGAGATAGGATAGTTTTTATTTCGATTTGGGATACATAATTATTTTTATTTCCAATGTTTGTTTTGTATGGACATATTTTCTATGAGACAATTTATTGACGCACGGTTTGACAGTTTTGCTATGAAATAATTTCATTACAGTTAACAACAGGGAGCAATGACGTTCTATACATAATATAGAACGTCATTGACAGTAAGCATATTTTACAAAATTATTCTTGGTGTTATGAAATATTATTGACAAATTCATAAAAAACAGTATTTTATTTATTATGCACAGAACAACGTCTGTCGGGTCAGCTGTCAGTCATAATATATGATATAGATAGATAAACATATCTAATATATAAAATTCTCGTGTCATGGTGTTAAACTTTGAACTCCTCCGAAACGGCTTGACCGATTCTCATGAAATTTTGAGTGCATATTGGGTAGGTCTGAGAATC
>CATIXQ010000012.1:1711864-1739912 GCA_949711755.1 Leptidea juvernica | reverse complement strand
TAAGCATATAAACTGTTTTCCACGCAAGAATTTTGAAAATATTGGCTCTGTTACATAGATGGCGCACCGGCAGCCGTGAACTCATATCGCTCAAGGTCGCTGGCAGATAGTGTCGCCTTAATAGGCGACACAAGTGGAAAGATGCGGTGCTGTGGGGGCAGAGAATCAGATTACAATGCAATGCAGTTCTTTTCTAATCATAGCAATCTAATTATGTATCTTTATTAATAGTCCCCAAACAAAAACAGTAATGTATTTCGCCGCGACAGTTGATGGCATTAGAATCGTTGTACAAGTGACATTGACCCTTAGTACTAAGTTACTGTGCAGTCAGCGTCAAAAATATAGCGTCAGCCATTTTTTATGAAGATAAGGGACGAGACGAGCAGGACGTTCACCTGATGGTAATTGATATGCCCTGTCCATAACAATGCAGTGCCGCTCAGGATTCTTGGAAAACTCATAAAATTCTGAGCGCCACGTCAACAGCGCTCGTCACCATGAGACAAAATGTTAAGTCTCATTTGCCCAGTAATTTCACAAGCTACGGCGCCCTTCAGACCGAAACACAGTAATGCTTACACATTGCTGCTTCACGGCAGAAATTCGGAGCCTTCCACTGGTAAAATTAGATGTAAATTATGTTGTTGAATATTTAATTATATATATATATATACAAAAACATGGCAACACCTATCGTTTCCATATCCATCTATTCACCGAAAGTGACCAAATAGATAGTAAAATCATCCAAAATAGTCAAATATATCGGGACACCATAAATGTCATAAACATAGCTACATTCAAACATATGGATGCATTTCTGGAAAATGAACTTTCGGTGTAAGGTTATAGGATTCCAAGCATCTGCAATCTGCAAAAAAAAATCTGCATCTATCGATGTGTCGCTGAAATGCCAATAGCTATTAATCAGTTATAGGGGGCTCTAAGGAACCCTTACGTTTTTTGAGGCAATCTAGTTACACAATACATATATATAAAAAATATCTGTCAATGTTTCAACTGTGTGACTAATTGCGGTTTAGAAAATACAGCCTGCTGTCTGTCACGACAGCAGAATAAAGGTATAATATTTATACTATTATTGTATAATTACGTGTTTGATTCTGCGATTGAGAAACAGGGACGCAGATGTTGCTGTTTGTGTGCACGCTGATAAAAGTGTACGGTCGGCACAAAAGTTTCAATTTAATGGCTTTTCGTTATATGTTGAATATATTATTTACGGCGTGTAGTTGCGACCGATTATAAATAATGTCTTATAATTAGTGTTTATGTAACGAAGTATGTGATGAAGAAGAAGAAGATACAGTTTTAACTAGGTTCGGGATCAGAGGTCCTTTTGATATTTGATCATCGCAAAACCGTTTCTGAATTTTATAACAATTAACAATAAAAACATGTAAATAAAATATAATTATATATATACAGTACAATTACAAGATCTTTTACGATTATTTGTCCATGTAATGAAACTTTTCATTGCTATCATCAATGGAATACATTACCAATATGCGTTACGATTAAGACACTTAAAGAGATCATTGTATTTTATTATATGAACGAAGCAATGACGTTCTATACACATATAAGGACATATTATTCAACTGTCACTGTCGGAATCAAACCTGAACTGAATAAATGTTTTTCATTACTCATTCTCGGAAAGTAATGTTGTTTTGATCTGATTATTGGGTGGAAAATGCTGCTTCCCTCAATAGAGAGGGAAAAACTCATACAGATTACTTCCCACCTAAGGGCCGGAATGAACTTTAAAAATAGAACTGCTGTGAAAAGTTTTATCTAAACAAGAACTAATTAAAAAAAATGCTGCGGCCATGTGACTTTCTAAACAGCCAGAGTGAAGTTAGCGCAAACTTCTTTGAGCGGAATAAACCGCAACAATTACGCGGTAAGATCCATATATGAAATTTAAAAAGTCTTCATAAATTGGCGGGATACTAATCTGTGCTTAGATAAACAACTAGTTTTATTTTCCTCATATTCGAAATGAAAAGAAGAGTGTTAAACTCGGGTAAAAGTATCAATTCCTACTCGGACTATAGCCGGATATAGTCTAAATACCTCGGGAATTGATTCTTTCGACCCTCGGTTAACAATTTACTATTACATTGCTCCTTATTGATCAAGAGTATTTATTAACAATTGGAGTAAATGCGGCAATGTATAGCAGCATAGCAGTCGAAGTTTTTTATGGTCTAATTTGTGGCATGTTCCGTATTTCGGCTTTTTTATACGACGCGATTTTTCTATATAATATAGGATGTCATTAGATCGAGCGACGAAACACATCGTACGATCGTTATTAAAGATCGCCTGTGCTCTTGCGATGGCTTCCCAGTGATGTTTGAACTAATCGCAGGTCGAGAACGCACAGTGTCATTGTACCATCGTGGCCAATTAGGACAAAAACTTAATCATTGAGAATAGGATATAATAGAAATATATTTATTGACCATATGGAGTGACAATAACAACGTCATGAGGCTATCATCAGTTCGTAAAGGGGCAATGCCTATATATATGGAGAAGAATTAACAAGAAACTCCCAGCCCGTCTTATAAGTCCTGTAACAACTAAGGATATTTAATATTATGTTATACAATTTAAGAATCTAATTATTAGATGATTTGCTAGTTGTCGACATGACTGTTGTGTTGACGGTACCCGTTATCGGACGCTGCGGATTCGTTGTACGCTCACGTAATGCTTTACGAGGCAGTAATGTATTATGTAATTAATGGGTGTTTTATTATAATGGTAAAATGGAGAGTAATTTGAGGAGATATAACGTTTGAATATATCGCAAGAACAAAATGTGTATTGGTTACTATTTTAGTTTTTCTAATTGGCTTGTGCGGGCTGGATTCCACAGAGAATTGAAGAATGCCAGGCGTCAACTATATGCCGTGCAATTTCGTTACAATACATTATAATAATTAAAAATCGCACCTTTTCTTATACATATACATGTTCTACGGCGAGAGTGATAGAAAACACAAAAAAAAACTTAATTATTGACCAAAAGATTCAACGGAGCCCACACTAGGTCTTATTGGTTTTATTTTTTATGTAAGAGGAAAACAAACGAGTCGCCGCTCACGCAAGAGGAATAAAAGGAGCGTTGCCGGCCCTTTAGAAAGGTGTACGCGCTTTGGTAACCATGTCGTATCGTGCTGGAAGCACCGCACAAGGAAGAACATTCCACAGCTTAGTAGTACGTGGAAGAAAGTTCCTCGAAAACCGCAGTGTTTGAGGAACGCCACACATACAAATGATGGGGCGTGTCATGGGAAGATGGAAACGGCAGCAGGAATCAGAACACTTATCCATGTAAATGTGGTACGCCAAGTGATCTAGCCGTTCACAGAGCACTGGGTACCGACAATTCGGTTGTCATGTGTTATTGATGCAAATGGAGAATGGCCTCTGGCCGAACACTGTACATACTGTTAGTTCTACTGCTACTACAGAGATAGGTAAACCCGACACATTTTGCTACTAAATTCTACAATTTTGTGTCGTAAAAGAATTATAATGATTGCGTTCTAATATTACTTAAAGGCTTAACACATGATCGGATTTGGTACGGCTGAATCATCGGCCGCGGTCTGGTAGCGGACCAAATTCGATGACAGGATGTCGCATTACCATCCATGCCCAGAGCTCGAAACTTACCACAATTCATTTAATTACTAAGTTTTATCTTTATAAGGGTATAGCAAGGTAGGCACTATACATCTACAAGTCATAGTTGAGCCTGGAGATTGCTTACCTTAGGTATTTAGGAAATTTTTTATGAGTGGGGGTTCAATAGAAGTTTGGTTATAAAATAACGGAACCAAATTAAACTAATTTAACTTTAACACTATATTTATTTAGTTTCATAACAAGGTAGGTACTGCTTATTTGCCTATATGATATGCACTCCCCTGATATATGTGTGTCATTCGAGCAGCAGTTGTGTAATATTTACTTAAAGTATATATTTAGATTACCGTCCGGACCGTACCGATTACGACGCCGGACCTTGGTGGTCGGCCGTACCAAATCCGATCATGTGTTTAGGCTATTACACAATCAAATATGGACAGTCTATAACCGACGCGGACGCCTCGGCTCCGTCTGAGCATTCTTCACTCAATTAGCACGCCTTAATCATACAGTGTCTAATGCGCCCGATACCGAACGAAACAATGGTGGCCTGTGGGCCGCGTGACGTCTTCGGGGTCAACGCACCGCGCCATCGCTCGCACACAAACACAATACACCACATAGTCTCCGTGATCGTTGAGTTCTTTCAAGTGTGCGGGTCGGGCTGTCTGTAGGAAAAAAACAAATGAACTAAACGAGCTAAGACTTCGGTGACCGTCCTTCCGTCTGTCAACGGGTTGTTTTTTTACGACAGTAAGGGACGAGACGAGCAGAACGTTCAGCTGATGGTGATTGATACGCCCAGTCCCTTACAATGCAGTGCCGCTCAGGATTCTTGAAAACTTCAAAAATTCTCAGCGGGACTATAATAATTGCGCTCGTCACCTTGAGACATAAGATGTTTTAAAGTCTTATTTGCCCTGAAATTTCACTATCTACGGACCGAAACACTAAAATGATTACACATTACTGCTTCACGGCAGAAAAAGGCGCCGTTATGGTACCCATAATCTAGCCGGCAACCTGTGCAACGAAACTGGTACATGCCCTAAGTTGAATCTTTCGACACCCTTGGGCCTAGGAATTCCGTATTCTTTTTATGCCCCTGGAAAGCAGCGCCACCCCGCAAAGTAACGCCTATTTCAATAAATTTTATTATTTTAACCTGGCTCTAGTTACGGATAGATTGCTATCCCAGTTGAATAGCAAGATCTTATCTATCCATAGTTTTAGTTTCACAATCAAGGACAAGTGCTATCTATCTGTCAACAACGACGGATTGCTTCTTCATTCTTGAAGCGTTTATTTCTTTGCTGCACAAATGTTGAATGCGAAAATAAATATTTCAAGTCCATTTGACCTTTCTTCCACAAATTGATTATATTTCTCTTGTTCCCAGGTCGTGTATGACTGAAGATTGCGGAGTAGATCAGTATCGGAGTGCTCAATAAGTAAGTAACTTGTCTTAATCCACTATATACATGGGCCCGGCTAGAGGCTAGAGATCAAACCTCTTGTCAACACTGATGCTAGACGGTTATGAGGATAGTATAGAAAAAAAATATGGTCAATACAACGTTATATAGGGTGGTTTTTTGAGAAGGGCGGTGATGGCCAAGTAGAAAACTACCAGAATTAGGAGAAAGTAGTGAATTCGGAATGATTTTTCAAAAATATCATCAATATTATCATCCTGTATTTTTTTGTATATTTATTAATGAAAAACAAATTTTGCATTGCGGTTTCAAAGCAATAAAAACCACTGAGGTTTGTACAATTGCTAAATTAAGTCAAATTAATAAGAGAAAAAATAGTTCACAATTGTTAGAAACTTAGCTATACATTATAATTTTACAAATAAAAGTAAAAGTACTTGATACAATTAATAGTTAAGCACGATATTGAACCAGTGGACTCTAGAAATTAAAAAAAAAAAAAACTAAATATGCAGTTAGTCGTTTTCTCGTAGTTTTCGACTTTGCCCTCACCGCCCGTCTCATAAAACCACCCTGTATATAGGACATATCATTCGGAGTCCGATAACCGTAGCATAGACCGGAACGGCAAAAGTGTGCTTAAGGCTCGGGACTTAGCCAACGGCCTTGAGGAATCGGGCGGAGCTAGGTTACCTCTCCCGTACAATATCGGCATAGTTTTAATTCGGAATTAGAAGCATTTTTAAATTATCACAAGCATAATACAATTTTCATTACAAAACTATGTCATGTTAAATAGTATTGGTGTACAATAAATAATTTTTCGTACAATTTTTATCAAGATTGAATGAATAGCATGGCTCCAACTGTAAAAGTTGGGATATTTTGGTGTTTTTTTTCGCACGGTCCATAAAAAATAGAAATGTAATGAAAAAATGAATTTTCTTCTCATATTCTGTAGATATACCTACAATTATTTTTTGTAAAAATGTGAGCTTTATATAAACCGTCAAGAAATGGTTTCAACTATGCGCTATTTTGGTGATTTTTTGGGAAAGCGGCCCTTAAAGATAATGTAAAGATACATTTCTCCTAACGGCCGTTCGCAATATTTAGTCTATCTCTTACTGGAGATAAAAATCATCACTATCGTTGACTTTTCTGTTCCAATAAAATTATCGACGGTAACTCACTTTATCCGTACACGCTGTCTCTCAATCGGACGACGTAAAGCTTACCAGCAATAGGAGTTTGTATGGAAATTGTAATTCACGCGTCCTAATATAAGGCGATAAGAATGACTTATCTAGTATATTGGAACAGCTTCTGATGATTGATTGATTGCTAATTACCGACAGTAGATGGTAGTAATTTATCTCTATCTGTAGATAGTATATTGGGAACGGCCGTTAGTCGTGTGTCAACTGTCACTGTCCTAATCAAACCTGAACTGAATAAATGTTTTACATTACTGCTTATTGACCAAGAATATTTATTAACAATTGGAGTAAATGCGGCAATGTATATAATGATGGAATTTGTGGCATGTTCCACATTTCGGTTTTTTTTTATACGACGTGATTTGTATATACGTATAGAACGTAATTGGGTAAACAAATGCAAGAAGACTGGCCAGGGGTGGGACAGACGCCTTAAAGTGACGTTTTCAGAAGACTGTAGTGCCATCTGTTAGTTGGCCCGAAATGAAAGCTTTGGCAGCTGTCACTCGCTTTGAAACCTTTCAACTTTTCTTTAATTAGGTCACTGCCCACTGGTCATAAAATTTCGGCTACTTCTAGCGTTTGCGCATGTATGTAGCTCTCGTGTTCCATTTTGCATATTTGCACTACTAAATCTATCCTTTATGTTCTATGTTGTGGCAAAATTAAATAAATAACTCTACGCGCAATTTCAACATGGTAAAATTTTTTAAAACCTACATTAAAAAGTAGAGTTAGTTAGTGTCGTCACAACATTAAAAATTAATTTCATAATTTCGAGCTTATATATAGTTGTTTTCGGGGCCAATCTCCAGATGGCGCTAGTGTTCAAATAGACAGCTCATAATGCGTAGAGAGGGCTCTTTTTTACCTATAATATATTATTATACTCTTTGGGACTGGCATTCAGTTATTCTTATTAGAAGTGTCCGCGTGATAATGAACATTATTAATGCAAATTATATCTTATCGCCTTTTCGTAAGGTTCAATTCATTAAGCTATCTAAAAATGCGAAGCGATGACCTATTCCGAGAACACGCGCTCTTTCATTATGGATTTAACAAACAAATTAGTTTATGGCATAACAATGTAGTGATAAATAATAATTAATGTTGTTTACCGAGGATAATAATTTTGAACCTCTTTTGTATCCTAGAAGTCTAATTTATACTATCGGCCATTTACAACAACCGGGCTCTATTCAAATGATTTGAGTTTTCTTTAGTGTTAATTCCTCCAATATTTGTCTTTAAACAAATCGACGCGTGTTTCGCCTCTACACGAGGCATCCTCAGGACATGTTGTCTCGCCAATGCCAGAATTATGGATTTCCGCAAAGTAACGCCTATTTCAATAAATTTTATTATTTTAACCTGGCTCTAGTTACGGATAGATTGCTATCCCAGTTGAATGGCAAGATCTTATATACAAGTGCTATCTATCTGTTAACAACGACGGTTTGCTTCTTCCCTCCTGAAGCGTTTAGTTCTTTGCTGCACAAGTGTTGGATGCGAAAACAAATATTAATATATTTTTTAATTTCAATAGAAATACATATTTTTCATATTTTTAAAGGAACTCTAGCAATCTCCGAATCCGCTCTATAAATGATATGTCAAATAATAATTTTGTAATTTATATGGAAACATAAATAATATTACCTTCATGCCAATTACAGATTGATCTAATAACGGCCGTTCCCAATATTCAGTCTATCGCTTACTTGAGATAAAAATCGTAACTATCGTTGACTTTTCCGTCCCAATAAACTTATCGAAGGTAACTCCACCTTATCCGTACACGCTGTCTGTCAATGGGACGACGTATAGCTTACCAGCGCTATAAAGTTTGTATGGAAATTGCAATTCACGTGTCCCAATATAAGGCGTAAATAATGACTTATCGGGTATATTGGGATATTTCTCAGGCATACTCAGATTATTGACAGCTAATTACTGACATTAGAAAGTAGTAATTTATCTCTATCTGTAGATAGTATATTGGGAACGGCCGTAAGTCTCTTGCTGCTAGACAACCGATAAATACAGGCCAGGAATATTAGTTCAGTGTGCGTGACAACCTATGTCTTACACTCGCGATTAGTATAACACTTTGTGTTAGTGTGCGTGAATTACTCAAAATAGAGGATAGTTCTTATTTCTAAAGTCTATACTTTTCGACGTTTTCACAGCTGTCATAGTCTATCTAGACGCATAAATGATCTAAGTAATAAGACCTACTCAGTGCGGCTTTTGTACGAGTCATATTATTATCAAGCCCAACCGGATTGTCGTGTGACTGTATCACACAATAGGTATTTTAAATATAATTTATGAGTTTGTGATAAACAAAAATCTCAAAACTACACTTAATTACAGCTCAATTATATATTATAATGATTCAGTAAGAAAATTTTTGAATTTAATATTTTTAAAGGGTAATTACTAAATAATTATTCATTCGTCACCCAACCGCCGTCGCATACGGACGTGTGCATTCGCTATGTTTGAAAAGAAACAAGACATTAAATTCATATAATACGATAACAGTAGCCGTATGAACGAAATACTATTTTAATATATTATTGAAGTGCATAATATGGTTATTCGACCCATTTGAAGATTAATGAACCAATGTGTGTCAGTGGATGAATCAGTAATCATCGTGGTGACTGTTTGGTTTTGTAATCACTAATCTGCGGCGTAAGGAGGCGTAACGTCACGAGCGGCCATCAAAAATACGATAAATTGCCTTTGAGTTCCTTTAACTGCTTAAATTAAATTTTGAAGGTAGTAAAAATCTACCGACATTATAGAAGAGTAGTGTAAAATCAGTCATCATACCTATAATGTAATGTAGTCGTAGACGGCACCGCCGTGCTGTCACACCGCAGAACTCAACACGCGATGTTGCCAGCTCACGGTCACACCATTGACGCGCCGTTGCCGCATCGCCAGTATTGTTTTATACAAATTATTTGAGTTTTCTTTAGTGTTAATTCCGCCAATATTTGTTTTTAAACAATTCGAGACGTGTTTCGCCTCTACACAAGGCATCCTCAGGACGTGTTGTCTCGCCAAAATCTGGCACGAGACTCGGGTCTGCCAGATTTTGGCGAAATATTGGCGGAATTAACACTAAAGAAAACTCAAATCATTTGTATAATTATGGATTTCCGCAAAGTAACGCCTACTTCAATAAAAGTATTGTTTTAGTACTGACAGTGGTTGTTTAGTCCCTTGGCAGCCAATAGGCGTTTATCGAATAATCGAATGTCCTCGAGTTTTTTATAGTTTCATGATTAATTACCTACATCGGTGTAAATATATCAATCGCTATATTTTTTTTAAAAAGAAGCCTACTTACTTACTTTTATACTTTTATGGTAGTTTATGCCGTTCAATAAAAGATTTTAAATCCTATTTTGAATTTATATATTTGACTTTGTAATCAAGTTTACGCGGGGCGTTGAAGTCGCGCCGTCCACACGTGCCCTAACGCGCTTTAAACAAACGAAGCGTCGTTATCTCGCGCACAAGGGGCATTGAGATGTAAATGAATTCGCAAGCGGGATCGCATACATAATGAATGTTGTTGTGTTATTTATGTGGTAGCGGGCCGCCGTGCTCGTCAATCTGTTTGTTTATTTTGCGCGCATGGTCTGTCTGTACTTATAAGTTCTTCTCAATCGTTCACTCTTGTCAGAGTGGTCGTGGTTGCCAAGATGACGCAACATTAGTCGCCGTTGGTCTCCACAGTTATGGGTCGCACTGCCCCCCTCGCGATGCTCCTCCACTTTTGACGGTTTGCAGCATTGCGGGAGCACTCCACAACAGGTGTCTGGGTCACTGTTTTGATAAGGCTCTTTTACCCTCCACCTGGCCCTGCACTATCAACCGCTCAATCGATCCTTCATTTCTGGAGATGTGACCAAAGAACTTCGGAATTCTTAGTTGCACAGTCGACGATAGGCTTTCTTTTATCTTCAGTTCTTTTAAGATAGAATTGTTGCTTCGGAAAGCCGTCCAAGGGATCATCAGGAGTCGTCGCCAACACCACTACTCTAAGGCATCAATTTTGCGGCGGTCTTGAAGTCTAGGGGACCAGGTTTCAGCCCAGTAGAGGAAGATTGGAAACACAAGGCACCTCATAAGTCGAACCTTGGTGGTTTTGGGGATCCTTCTTATAAGTAGTTATAGTATAAACCCGCGCGTAAATATAGGGATAGGGCGCCATATTGATTATGTAATAGTTTATATATACACGGCCACATTATCTCTGGACCTCGCTGGAACGTGAAGCTCCGTGCCGTTCCCCTTTCACCCCCTCGCGCTCGTCCTGTTGCGTCGGTACGGTTAGGGGGTTACATGTCGTGATATTTTCGTCCTATCACTGCTCTGTTTTTCAACTTAGTTTCTCTTGATCTGTGTTGCTACAACAGTAAGGCCAGGAAATCGAACACTTTTTTACTTTAATTAGATTCTTTCATTGATTTTTCATAATTATAATAATTATCAGCATGAAAACACAACACCTTTACATCAATCAATAATACAGATAAAATAAATCGTAGTTTATTTATTAATAATACATCTTAATGATGCTTGTTTTGCACACCGTAAAAAAGCGACTATTTGATTGACACACTTTTACACAAATTATCTTGCCCCAAACTAGGCATACTGTACTATGGGTACAAGAAAACGATATATTTAATACTATATACTTACTTTAACATACATATAAACATCCATGATTCGGAAACAAACATCCATATTAATAAGAGCGCAAAAAAATAATGCTGGGAGAGTTTCTTGCGCCGGTTCTTCTCTCTCAGAGCGCCATTTGTTTCCGAAGCGGTAGTAGTATATATTAGAAATGACATCAAAAAGAATTCTAAAGGAATCAATTTTGAGAAAATAAATGCCTTTTTATGCCTTTTCATATTAATCATATAAATGATTGCACATACCGGGAATCGAACCCGGGAACTTAGTAGTCAGGATCACTAACCATTCGGCTATATCGCTCGTCGTGTGTCGTAATGTAACCGGGTAGTGTTTGTCTGCCGCCGACAGACAGCGAGTTATTTTTAATAGATAGTTGGTATCTCTTCCTATTGTGCGCTGGGAGTACGCACTGCGCACTGGGTCTTACAGTAATGGGCAAAGGAAGCGCTACGCACTGCGCAACACGTAATTGCATGCCCCAGTCACCTGGCGGCGTGTCATTACCGCGCGCTTCCGGCCACATCCGCAGGACGCGAGCGATTGGGGACGCCGCTACTGATGGAATAATACTACGAGAGACGAATATACATTCAAGCCTCTCTTTTAATAGTACCGTACTCGAATACTAACGAACGGGTACCCCGTTTTTATGTCAATAGGGTACAAGACGAACAGGACGCTCAGCTAATAGTAATTGATACGCTCTGCCCATTACAATGCAATACAGATCTGGATCCTTGAAAATCCCAAACAATCTGAGCGGCACTACAACTGCGAACAAGCGGCACAACATCTTATGTCTCAAGGTGTCTCCACCAAGTTTGCGTTGTAATTTCACTAGCTACGGCGCCCTTCAGATCGAAACACAGTAATGCTTACACATTACTGATTCACGGCAGAAATAGGCCTGGTTATGGTACCCATAATCTAGCCGGCATCCTGTGCAAAGGAGCCTCCCACTGGTTATTTTGCCGATTTGTACTGAAAAATTGAAATTCACGTAAAAAGGTGACGTTAAGGTAGTTTGGCTCGGATCGGCTTCCACCATCTCTTTCAATTTATTTTTAATCACCTGTGTGGGCGTTCTTCCACGTGGTTCGTTCTTCAAATCAAAGTTTCCATCACGAAAGCGTTTAAAACGAAATCGCACGGTGCGTTCATTAGCAGTCCCCTCTACAAACGCAACATTGATATTGCGAGCTGTTTCTGCCGCGTTACTTCCGCGTCGGAACTCGTATTCGAAAATCACTCGAATCTTCGAAGTATCCATCTTTCTTGTCTAAGCTGAATAAAATAAAAGTGTGTGTGTGTACTTATGTATGCACGCAAGAAGTTATACTTCTGTGGCCTAACAAAGCAAAAATCCTTAAAATTATTTATTCCCCGTTTGTAGAAAGACAAATATTGTAAAAATCTTTCTAAGATGGCTTCGATAATTATATGCCCTATCCTAATAATGGATGAAGAAACCAAAAAAAAAAGACAAATGTCGCAAACGTCAGGAAATCTTAGGAACCAACGTCACCCTGTTACTCTTGTGTTACAGTGATACGCGCGCATCTTAAAATTATCTTAATCGATTATCGAATGTTGCACATTTTTTAAAAGAAGAACTACATGAAAAAGTTTCACACAAAAATCTCAAACCATGAAGGTTCTATCGGCTAATCTAACGGCTTTTTCATACTTTAACCCCTATTATTTGATTAACACATGCCATTCAAAGAAAATAATTCATATTTATTATTTAAAATCGTACACTAGTATTTACGTATATATCAGTTCATAAACTGTACTTTACTTAATAAAAGCCTCTTTTTTTCAATGGAAATGTAAAGGTTTCTCCTCGTGCTTTATAAGTTACCAGACCGTGTCACTTTTGATTGCGGTTATGGAGGTACCTATATATTGTATAAAGAGCGGCTATGAAAAAAATTCTGTACTGTTTTATGTGCATACTAATAGTTTTCCGTGAACTTATTTCTGCTGGTGAATTCTTGAGTTGTGAAACGCGAGAAGGTAACTTTTTGGACTGGTACGAATGTTTAATAGATAAATTCCAACGGCGCGAAGAAAATTTGGATGTTGCAACAACTTATACATGAATATATTATAATTACTTTGTATCAAATCAAAAATCAAACCAAAATCACTTTATTCATGTAGGTCACGGAAATGAGACTTATGAATGTCAAAAGCTTTTTTTTTCTTATTAAATTTACCGCCATTTCGTAAAAGGTTCAGCTTTAATGAAAAGAAGTAACAAGAAACTCATTGCAACAATTTTAAATAAACATTTACAGCTTCATTGTTTTACAAATCATTTCAATTACAATATATATGTAAAGTGATGTATCACCAACATGAATGAAATGTAAATTAGTAAATAAAGACAAAAGAGTTATAGAGAACAGATATCTTATAACTATGTTAGTAAACTCTATGATAGCTCTTTTCAGACTTCGGTATAAAATAATAGCATATATAGTACATAGCATAACAATATCGCGCATCATACATTATTACCTTTTTATATTTATATATTTTACATTATTCCTTCTTACCTTTTGAAAAGGAGAAAACATGTTATTATTAAGCCAACTAGCGTAAAGACCACTTTTGCAAAGCGACAGCTTATGAAACAATCAGAACATGTTTATAACCTTATTAATGAAAAACTCACGATCTATACGCTTAAGGCGAAGAGTAAGCAGAAAACACGCAAACATGGTGTTTTTAGACAAGTTTTGTGGTGAAAGTATAGTATTTCGAGCTATGAACACTACTTAATCCTGTTACACATATCCTTAAGTCTTATTTGTAGGTTGCTAATGCTTGCTGTTGGTTATAGTTAACACTGCCGAGCCTTTTTGAACTACCACTTTTCTTTGAAGTTAAACAAGTTTTTTGGCATGGCGTGACGCATTTTTTGGTACCTACTTCTCTGAGAAAAGTTATTCTTATAGCTTGTATTTTTTTGTGTAGGTTCATTTATTCAGATTAGTAGTGAATAACGAGGATTGTAAGCATATAAACTGTTTTCCACGCAAGAATTTTGAAAATATTGGCTCTGTTACATAGATGGCGGACCGGCAGCCGTGAACTCATATCGCTCAAGGTCGCTGGCAGTTAGTGTCGCCTTAACAAAATTGAATGTAGACGAAGTTTAACCACTTGGTTGAAATCCATGAATTATGTGGAAATGGAAGAGCTATTTAACTACACGGAGTAAATTTTAGGTATACCTTCTTGATAGTACAATAAGTAGTGTTTTACGAAAAGTAACAATAACACACACCACACACACGCACACATACTCACACACACACACACACACACACACACACACACACACACACACACACACACACACACACACACACACAGACAGACATCCTGTTTGTATAATATTTTTCTTTTGTTACATTATATTTTTAGACTTAATTTGTGATCCCTAGTTTTTGGTACTGTTAATTTTAATTGATATGGAAGAGCGTGGCCTTCTGGCACAGGTGTTCCTCACTTAATAGAAGGTCACATCCACTATTATGTTTGTACCATTTTTGTTACTGAAATAAATATTTTTCATTTTTTTTTTCATTTTCATTATAGACACGTTCACAATTCACTTTAAGATATATTATTGGCTTACTTACTATACGCAATAAAATGGAACGTGTGCTAAGTTCATGCTGTGCTATATCGTGTGCTATTCCTCCTTCTTCCATCTTCTAAATGTTTCAAATCACCACGTTCTCCTCTGAACTTTATATGATTTGATATCCATGCTCTGGCATTTTTTTTCGTAGCATTTATGACAATAGTGTCAAATTCCGCATTGAAATCATCCCTCGTAGAGCTCTCAAGACTATCTAGTACTAAATCCATTGTGTCGATCGTTCTTCAAAGATCGCGGTCAACTGAGCTTGCCAAATACTAAAAATGTGAACGTCATGTAGTATAGCATTAAGCCCTCATTTGCTATACTTTAAAATAATAATAATATTGACACACTTTTACACAAATTATCTTGCCCCAAACTAGGCATGGCCTATGGGTGTAAGACAACGATATATTTAAAACAATATACTAACTTAAACATACATAAATACTTTAAACATCCATTTTCATTATATAAATGATTGCAGCTACCGCGATTCGAACCTGGGACCTTTAGCTTAGTAGTTAGGGTCACTAACCATTCGGTTATATCGGTCGTCGTTTCACGTAGCCATAGCGCCCTAGCAAGCAATAGCTTCAACAATCTGTCAAGTAATGATAATAATCTAGATCTCTTCAGTTGAAGCGTAGACTCTATAAGACGTAGCTTAGCCATCAAATTCTTTACTAATAAGCCTAGAGCGTAGTCTGAAAAGATGTTAATGCAATTTAAAATCACTGAATCGTTTTTAATGACGGCAGGGTTCTTGAGATTTGTCTGATGCCGCAAGGGCGCTGAAATCCTACCTCAACAGTTAGATGAGAGAGTTGAGAACGTCGCGACCCTACAGCAACGAACAAAGAGATTGTCGTATCGAATCCACTTGTTCCCTGCACCCGTTGCTCACCCCAATACGCAAACCCAATTAGTGGCCGGTGACGTAACGTTTCCATGAAAGGTAATCGCCCGCGCGCCCCCGATCGATGCGGGGTCGGCGCCCTGAAATGTTCGCCACCCCCACCCAGTTGCTACGGAGCGACTGTTGACGAATGAATGTCAATATGAGGGTAGTGTAGGATTTTATATTGAGGTACAGTATACCGGAACGTGTAGATCTTTCTGTTGAGTATCGCAATGTTATTCTCATATTATATTCTCATAATAACATCAAATTGCGAAATATTCGTATTAAAATTCTCTTATCTCTTACAGCTACTACTTTTCATGTCCATATAGCATATTATTTCGTCAGGGCAAACGTGCAATGTGCCACGTTATGGGATGTGGTGAGGCATCAGCCCTTGGACATTCACAACACCGTCAAGAGATGCGTTGCCAGCCTTTAAGTTGCCAGTATGCTCTAACATTGAAAGTCTTTAAGTCGTATCAATTCTGGAAAAATACCATATTTGATTCAATTAATAGCCATAATTGATTCCATAAAGTGGCTTTGCGAGGTTAGGATTACGTAATGCGAGTGGAATTCGGCAATTTGATGTAATGTCAGTTGGTGGAATTCCGCTGCTGCAGCTGGTATCAACCCGAAAAACTCTGAGCACTTCCCGTGATATATGCGGTAGAAGATGCAAGGAGAACCCAATCCCCAAAAGAAAAAAATCAACTCAGTCGACCATATTGGTAAGTACATTTTAACTATAATTATCAACGGGCTGGGTATATATACTTCTTCGGCTTCTTCCAATTCAACCCCATTGTAACGTCCCTTTTCGTGGTATTCATGACTCCACCCTTTTAAGTTCATCCCCAATCTTACCGAGGAATGTACTCCCTTTTTACCTTATATTACAGTCAATCTATTTCAAGAAACTTCTTTAAAATCACATATAAGGGTACCACTGTCGTAAAAGTGGACTGTAACGCAAAGAGCTATATCGTCTTACCTTAATTATTACAAAACCAGTGGGAGGCTCCTTGTTACAGGAAGCCGGCTAGATTATGGGTCCCGCAACGGCGCCTATATCTGCCGTGAAGCAGTAATGTGTAAACATTACTGTGTTTCGGTCTTAAAGGTGCCATAGCTGGTGAAATTACTGGGCAAATGAGACTTAACATCTTATGTCTCAAGGTGACGAGCGCAAATGTAGTGCCGGTCAGATTTTTTGGGATTTTCAAGAATACTGAGCGGCACTGCTTTGGGTAGGGCGTATCAACTACTATCAGCTGAACGTCCTGCTCGTCTCGTCCCTTATTTTCATAAAAAAACGCTTAATCGTTTGAAAATCATGAATCTAGTGTCAATATTGAGTTTATAAAGTTAGCTCACGGTTTTCACCTTGAGGTTGATAGGGAGAGGTGGCGGGAGACCAGACCTGCGCAAACAGACCGAAATCGCTCGATCGTTTGAGGATAACTACTTTGCAATACATTTGTGAGATTTGACTTGAACAAACACACATAGTTAATAATTGATCCCCACGCGAGTCCGTCAATTGTAAACAATAAAAGTTTCCAAAGCAACGTTGCTATACATAAAAACCTATTCGAGTTCCAACAATGGCGCGCCATTGTCGACAAGTCAATGAAATTGATACAATGAACGCTAGGCAAAAAATTACAATTCGTATGTTAATTGATGGATTGTGCCGAATGATGATGAGTAATTGTGAATTGTAGCGGTATCGAGAGGTGATAACTTATGGATCAGTATTACCTGGAGTGGGTGGTGAACTTAAGCACAGAGTAGAAACTGTAAGGCAGAAAGTGACGCCGACATAGGTGAGCGACGTACAGGGTGTAAACCAACTACATCTTAAAATAGGGGGAGGGGGGTTGCAATTGGACCATGATTCTGATATTGGTACTTTTACCAGTGGGAGGCTTCTTTGCCCAGGATGCCGGCTAGATTATGGGTACCCCCACGACACCCATTTCTGCCGTAGAGCTACTGCTCTACGGCATCATTACTATGTGTAAGCATTACTGTGTTTCGGTCTGAAGGGCGTCGTAGCTAGTGAAATTACTGGGCAGATGAGATTTGACATTTTATGTCTCTGACGAGAACTGTTGTAGTGCCGCTCAGAATTACTGCATTGTAATGGGCAGGACGTATCAATTACCATCAGCTGAACGTCCTGCTCGTATTGTCACTTATTTTCTGGAAAACAAATAACTGAAAATATTCTAAATAAAAAATTGTGCGGTGGAGATTGTTGTTAATTGCTTAGAATAAAAATGCAATGCGGTCCTATTATCAATCATAGCTATGTAGGTAATTATCTTATTAAGAAGCAGATAATTGTTATTTGTATAGAATGCAATAAGAATGTTTTAGTAAGCATGTGATATATTGGTGATTACTTATCCGCAACCTACCTATATTTGGTTGACTTACGGCCGTTTTCAATAACCCTAAAATAATTGTACCTAGTATAAGTGTAGGTCATCTTAAAAGGTAATCTTAAAAAATATAGCTCAGTTTTTTCTACAATATAAATAGGCATGTACCTAGTTAATCGTAATTTAAAATCAATATTCTTTCGTTGTCAAAACCTACATTAGTTGCAGATAGTAATGTATGCGTTGGAAGACCACGATATACTGCCGTTTTCAATTACCTACCTATCCTTAGTTTAACTTACTAGACGTAGGCAAATCTATCCTTCTACGCTTACACACATTTCAATAACCTATCGACATAAAGCATTGGACTATAATTATATTGGACATAACTATGGATAGATAAGATCTTGTCATTAAACGGTGACAGCAATGTTTCCGTAACTAGAGATACGTTATTGAAAACGGCCGTTAGAATTATCTATATATTTGCAATACGAATAGTTCAGTCAATGACATTTTATCACGTATAACAATTCATACAATGAGCGGGCGCGTGGTACTAACACTTGTATTTCATATTAGACTTCAATTTTTCTATAAATAAAGCTCAAATTCTGCAGACAATTATAGTGCACATACATGTCCTTCTTCTTTGTGTCTATTGTTTGATCCTCCAACGAACCTTCCTCGGCTCGCTGGCGGCATCGCGGCGACCAGCCGGCGCCAATCTCACGGGATCGATACGTCTGCACGCAACAGTCCTCGAAGCTACGTACACACTGGAACGAGCGCGACCGAGCTACGACCAACATTCGCTCTTATATCTCTGATGACACGGTCTGTTAAATAACTAACAACTCTAGAATTGAAAGAATTTTGTGCTATTCTTGGGAAATCATTATTTTACGTTTTAAGAGTATGAGACGGAACGTTATCGCGAATCCACTACACTCACCCTGATGAAGTACATCCGAATGGTCGATACTAACACGGAAACGCGAGTGAAGCCGTTTTAAATAAATAAAATTATTTTAAGGATAGATTTCTCATCAGAATTTGCAGAACATATGATTACTGTTATGCCTTACAGACATTTTTTGATGTTGTGTCCAGTTTTGTATATACTGTTAAATATATTTAATGGTAATACCTGCAGGTAATTTTCATATCGGTTACTTAAGGCATTGGCTCTTTAAACTTGATTATCATATTTCAATGTTATATAAATAGCTGCATTTTCTAATAGAAATAAAATTATTTCTCATCCATTATACGCTGCGTGAAGGTCGCTTTCTATTCGGATTCTATATATTTATTGCTTTAGTGATCTGCTCGCATTCATTCATTCAATCTGTGCTCTTTAGTGTGTACTAAGCTCTTTTGTACTACTGTTTTGATTTTAATGACTGCAGCATTTGAAGGCTTTGCGTATTGCGATATTTTATGCGGGGGTAGATTTATAATTGCTCTCGAGACCGGATTGAAAGACTTTTGAAAATATAATATCTGGCATATTATTTTAAACTCAGTGAGAATTTAATAATATTAGCTGGGATAATTTATACGTCTAGAATCTAGATGGAGTCTATTGCTGCTAGACAACCGATGAAAATAGGCCAGGTTTATTACTTTAGTATGCGTGACAAGCTACGTCTTACACCCGCGATTTGTATGTCACTTTGTGTTAGAACGCACCATTGCTCAAAAAAGAGGAAATCAATTTTTTTCGACGTTTTCACAGCTGTCACAGTCTATCAAGACGTATAAATGATCTAAGAATATAAGTTTCTCCATAGCGAAAAATGGATCTAATAGCAGGGGTCTCAATAACTAAACGAGCAATTCTTATTTGTCTTAAACCCTTTTCACGATGCTTAGAAATATAGGGTCTCTGTGTGTTATCTTACCACATACAACATGAGTGTTCGACAGAAACTTTGTTAGGGTTGATGCAGGCAAGTTTCATCACCAAACATCAAGTCAAATTGCGATATTTCACGCACACAACGTGCATGTCTGGCGTTTCAAAATTGGCGATTTGCGGTCTAAGCCTGGTGCAAGAAATAAGTGCAAAAAAGAACCATGACATTTTGCTCTAAATAAAAGTAAACTTCAAACACGTGAGATCTCATAATTATCATCATCAGCTGGAAGACGCCCACTGATGGAAAAAGGCCTCCCATAAAGATCTCCACAACGATCGGTCCTGCGCTGTCCTCGACCAACATATTCCGGCGATCTTGACCAGATCGTCGGTCCATCTTGTGCAGGGGCCACCAACACTGCGTCTTCCGGTTCGTGGTCGCCAATCGAGGGCGTTACTGCTCCACCGGTCATCTGTCCATTTATGTACTCTGCCCACTGCTACTTCAGTTTTGCAATCATTTGCGCTATGTGATATTTACGTTCGCCTACTTTGGTGAGACATAAAACTTCAATGCACTACAAACCAAAAAAGGACAAGTTTTGGGGATCTATCTGATCAAACAAGAGCTTACATCCAAATCACAAATTTGCGATATTCCATCCGCATCATATTCATGTCTGGTATTCAATATACCACAGCGCGTTTGGCGAGAAACTTATAGCCTCGCACTACTTTTGCCCGCTCTATACCTACAATAAATAAATAATAGTAAAAAAAAAACTAAAAAGCACGCTTTATATAAAATTCAACCAAACTTCTTCAAAAAACTTTTTAAGATATTATTAAAATAATAATTCTTCTACACCCCACGCTTTTTTTTTACAGTAAAATATTTTTTTTATATAAAGCATGCTATTTAGTTTTTTTTAACTATTATTTATTTTTCATTTTTTAGTTAAATTTTAAAATTTAAATATAAAAGCGTATTTTTAAAACTATTAAGTACTTTAACATCAATTCCTGTTTTATCGACTATAGATGAAAATTATATAAATTAACAAAAATTATATTTTGCAAATTGAAAAATTGAATAATTTTATCAAATTAGTGTAATGTCATCGGTCCTCGATAAATCTACAAAGTTTGAACGAAATCTAGCCGTTTAAAGTGGGTCAAAATCGCGCCCAAAGAAGTCGGTTACAAACATACAAACATACAGGTGAAGCTAGTATAAAGCGTATAAAAAAGTCTTCATGTTCATGAGATGAGTTCATTATAGGTGAAGGCTTTCGCTTATCGTCAGCCAACTTGATCCCTCAAATTTAAAATATAAAGAAGAATACATTTTTTCGGGTAGAAATAAAAAGTCAGTGAAAACTTTCAAATTTGGAACGGGCGGAAGCGCATTCCTTGCCCGCACGCCGTCTATTTCGGTCGTGTTCGCGCGCTCCATACTAAATGTTTATCCCTTTTTTAATTAAAAATAGAATCGGAATTCCTTCGCACGTGATGATATGTTTTGATAGGTGCTTATGGTGTTTGGAGAGATTTAGAAAGCTAATGGATGGGATACGATAGTGACGTCATCGTAATAAGACTATAATCTATTTGAGTTATTCGTTTTGTATATGATGAACAGTAATGGGTATCAAGCAGTAGACCACCACCTCTTAGCTAACCTTAAATAATATGTATTTTTGTCAAATGCGACGGGAAGAAAAAGCGTTCACGAACTGTTTTTGTACGCGTGTACCGGCGTAGTTAGTAAGAACGTACACCTATGTATACATATAATAGAATTTAATTTAACAATACAAAAAGTTGAGCGACTATAAAAGATATCAATGATTTAAAAAACATCTCCATATAATATAATATTTTGTTGGTCTTTTTGATTGTCGATATTTAAAAAACTCTAGAGCTGTCAAAAATAAAAAAATGTATAGTAAAATCTTATATCTTTAAACGAGCAATTCTTGTAAATATATAATCTGAATCTCGGAAACGGCTGCAACGATTTATATAAAATTTAGTAAACAGGGGATGTAAAATGTAGTTTTATCCGTGGTTTAAAGAGAAAAAGCTACAATAACATTAGAATACAAAGGTAAATTTCGCCACTATATACAAGACTATAATAGCTCTGATGGGACATTGGGTGATTCAGAAAGCAGAAGGCCCCGGTTCGAATCCAGATGTCTTATTAGTTTTTTTTTTGTTCAAGTTTTGTACATTCCTTAAAATCCGTAGTCCGGATATTTTATTTAAAATGACGTCATCGCTATTGTATGACGGAATCACGGAATGTATTGCTCTATGAGTAATAATTGTGTTTAATGAATAGACACGTCTGGGTGCGAGCTCTCGAGGTCGGAGGGTCGCGTGGCCTTAGAGGGCACGCTGTGATTGGTGGAGAGGCAAGGCTAGGATTTTGATACTTTATTATTTTTTTGAAAAGAAATTATTATTTTTTGTATTAATCGTGGAATCCTCGAATGGCGACCACGCACCGGAAGACGCAGTGTTGGTAGGCCCCCACAAGATGGACCGACAATCTGTCAAGTCAAGATCGCCTCAATAGGTTGGATGAGGGCAGCGCAGGACCGATCGTCATGGCGTGCAAGTCTTCCGGCTGAATTGGATGAATCGTGGTAACATTTTTCTTAAAAAAATAGCAGTTGTACAGGAATTTTCGCGAATAAATCGGCATACAATTATGTGATTGTTAATCTTAATTTTAATACACACATCATAAAGCTACAATATCATAAAAAGCATAAGTTTCTAGGTACCACTCTCAAATAATAATTATTTTAAAATATAAGCATTTATGATGAATAAGTGGGAGGCTCCTTTGCACAGGATGTATGCATTACTGTGTTTCAATCTGAAAGGCGCCGTAGCAAGTGAATTTACTGGGCAAACGACTCTTAACATCTTATGTCTCATGGTGACAAACGCAGTTGTAGTGCTGCTCAGAATTTTTTCAAGAGTCTTGAGCTTTGGCACAGCGTTGTAATGGGCAGGGCGTATCAGTAACTATCAGCTGAATAATAATTATAATAATATTGACACACTTTTTACACAAATTATCTTGCCCCAAGTTAAGCATATATAGCCTGTGTTATGGGTTACAAGACAACGATATATTTTATACAATATACTTACTTAAACATACATAAATTCATATAAACATACATATCATCCATGACTCGGAAACAAACATCTATATTCATCATATAAATGTTTGCACCTACCGGGTTTCGAACCCGGGACCTCTAGCTTAGTAGGTAGGATCGCTAACCACTCGGCTATACAGGTCGTCCTGAATGTCCTGCTCGTCTTTGTATTGGCATAAAAAAAAACTTTAAGCCTTGCATAGCCACTATGTAAAATCAGTAGTGGCTCGTTTGTCCTCCTATTCCACGCTCGTTTGTCCTCCTATTCCATAAAAAAAAAAAAATATATCTCCTTATATGTGTTGTTCTGTACATAATAAATAAAATACTGTTGCCAATATTTGCCAGTATTTCATTATGTCAAGAATTATTTCGTAATTATTTCAAACCGTGCGTCAATAAATTCTCTCACAGAAAATATGTCGATACAAAACATATATTGGAAATGAAAATAATTAAGGGTCCCAAATCGAAATAAAAAGTATCCTATCTCTCAAGTAGGACTCCATGAAGTAATCCCCATTAAAATCCGTTCATTAGTTTAGGAGTCCATCGCGGACAAACAACGTGTCATGTAATTTATATATATTAAGATAGAATATCTTTGTATTACCCACATAGTATTATATGAAAATTATACAATTAATAAAAGCTTATATCATTCCTTATAAAATTAACTTTGTCAAGTAAATAAAAGCACTTTTAATCACTAGGTAGCTATTTGTGTGTTTGATTTTTTTTTATTTATTTACATTAAAGTTTACAAAAGAAAATACTTAAAGCTAGCATCAGAAAACCATTCGGGTTTGTAATATATGCTAACAAAGAGTTAAATCTAGGTACATTAACTACAGAACATTAGTGCCAGTTAGATAAATTTAACATTTATTTTAAGTGACTTAAAAAGTATGATTTCAGTTTTTTCTTAATATTACGAGGATTTATACAGTTCCGTATATCAGTGGGTAATTCATTAATTATGCGAGGAACTAGGTAAGCATTCGTTCGTTCGCCATATCTATTGAGCGCGCTCGGAGCGCATAAACAGCCCCGAGTGACGGCCCGCGTGCTTACAGGATGTTGTACTTTATCCCAGTATTTAGTATTGAAAAAGTTTTCTTTTAACATTGAATATTTCATCAGTACCTGCACCGGTAAATTTAGAACGCGCCAATATATTCGACCTCCATCTCAATGCTATACAACCTCCTTGCGCAAAAAATACTCGATGCAAACTCCATTTGCAAAGGATACTCAATATACAAACTCCTTGTGTAAATAACTCGTCGAGATTTGATTGGTCGACATTTTCGGCAAAGTTTAATTATCCTTATAGTAATAAAATTACTCTTAGTTTTAGTAATTGTTCCATTTTTAATGTGCATTTGAATCAACTTGATATTCCTTTTGTTTTCATTAACGGCCGTTCCCAATATTCAGTCTATCTCCGGTTGTGGCCTACTTGAGATACAATAAACTTATCGACGTTAACTCACCTTATCCGTACACGCTGTCTGTCAATGGGAGGACGTATAGCTTACCAGCGATAGAAGTTTGTTTTGAAATTGCAATTTACGCATCTAAGGCGATAAGAATGACTTATTGACAGCTAATTACTGACAGTAGAAGGTAGTAATTTATCTCTATCTGTAGATAGTATATTGGGATCGGCCGTCTTATGTCTATTTTCCCTTAAATCTTTCTTTTCATCGTAGTCACGGTATATAGTATGCAACTCTTCAATAAAACGAGTATATATCGAGGGCCATGAATCATTCATCTATGGTTTATTTTAGAAAAATTCTTCTAAAAAAAGATTTACGAACCATGTGTCACTCAGACGGTTGGCTCAGTTGGTAAGAGCGCTCGGACGGAATCCGAGAGGCGCGGGCTATATCTATAAACTTTTGTACAAATTAAATTTATATTTTTAATCCCAGAAGTGAGTGATATTTTAATAAAAAAATAACAAATTATTACATAAGCGCCTATTTCTGCCGTGAAGCAGTAATGTGTAAACTTTACTGTGTTTCGGTCTGAAGGGCTCCGTGACGAGCGCAATTGTAGTGCCACTCAGAATTTTTGGGCTTTTCAAGAATCCTGAGCGGTACTGCATTGTAATGGGCAGGGCGTATCAATTACCATCAGCTGAAAGCCCTGCTCGTCTCGTCCCGTATTTTCATAAACAAAAGTAAACGCTTGAGACAAATCATAATTTAATCCCATTATATATATTTCTTAACTTGTTAGTTAAGACATCGTAAACTTAGCTGCTTCCCTGGTGGTACGGAACTGACCGCAGATCCGCCCCAATACTCGCGTGGTATTAGTGTCCTGTTTCATTGCGGGAAGGTACACCTACGGCTTCACAAGGGCCTACTTACCTCGTGTCAGCGGCTTCAGTACAGTTCAGTGCGGCCCTGTTTCACTGTGACCAATGTGATCTATTGTGATTGCCACTGTTAACTACTATAAGCTCACTATTAACATTAAAATGCATTTATTTTCTCAAAATTTATTCCTTTATAATTCTTTTTGATGTCATTTCTAATATACTAGAAACTACGTACAATACTGTACAATATTGTATATTTTTATTGAACAGAGCACAAAAAAGAATGCTGCTCTTCTCTCTCAGAGCCCCATTTGTTTCCGAAGCGGTAGTAGTATCTAGTAGTTATTAGAAATGACATCAAAAAAAATTCTAAAGGAATCAATTTTGAGAAAATAAATGCCTTTTTACTACCGCTTGACAATGACGAATGACGCTCTGAGGGAGAAGAAGTGGCGCAAGAAACTCCCAGTATTATTTTTTTGCGCTCTTTTAAAAAAAACGGAATGGCGTAGCAATTACCATCAGCCGAACATCCTGTTCGTCTCGTCAATTATTTACGTAAATAAAAATAAATACGGTGTCCATAGCTTTGCCAAAACACTTAAAAATACTAATACTATTAACTTTAAATTTTACAATAACTAATAACAATTATATAAACTAAATTCTTAAATGCCTCCCAAATCTTTAGCTTAAAACTATATAAAGAGTCATAAAACACGGCCAACTCAATGCGACCATTTATTAAATTGTACTGCTCAAGAATGCGATTGACCGGGGACTGTAAGCCTAGAATCTAGATTCAATCTACACGGTGGGGTATAGAAAATTTTAGATAACTTAGCTTTCGGATAATTGTAAGGGATCATAAGTGGAATATGACGGAGCCGGTACTCACAATTTACATCGCCATTAATTATTGTGCTATGGCGAAAACATAGATACATCAATCCCGCCACCCGCACACGTTGATGCCTGGAATTCCACAACTGCGCGTTTTGCAAGAAATTTCATGCCTCGCATAGCCACTTTGTGGAATCAATTAGGTGGAGGTCACTAGAGGTTCGTATCCCGGTAGGTACAAGCATTTATATGATGAATATTGATGTTTGTTTCCGAGTCATGGATGTTTATATGTATTTATGTATGTTTATATAAATTTATCTATGTTTAAGTAAGTATATTGTATTAAATATATCGTTGTCTTGTAACTCATAACAAAGGCTATATATGCTTAACTTGGGGCAAGATAATTTGTGTAAAAAGTGTGTCAATATTATTATTATTATTAATTACCGGCTGCGGTTTTCCCGAACAGATACGACTTAGGGACCGTCAAGAAAAAAGCATACTCCCACCTTAAAGGCCGGCAACGCATTTCTTGACACACCTGTTGTTGCGCATGTCCATGGGCGGTTGCCTCACCTCTCCCCATCCCGTCAGCCTCTTGCCCATTTGCCCCCTCTTATATATATAAAAAATCTCCTGTCCTTCAGTTTGACCATGTTAACTCAGCCAGGGGTTGTAACCAACCCATAGGGTTGTCGATGCGAGAAACCATGAGAACTGAACGCTAAGTGACGCGTAAATGGTCTCTGAATAAAAAAAGTATGTGTGTGTACTTATCTATGCAGAAGTTATACTTCTTTCGCCTAACGAAGCAAAAATCATTAAAATGATTTATTCCTCGTTATATATTACGTTTTTAGAAAAAAAAATTGTAAAAATCTTGCAAAAATGGCTTTGACAATTAATTATTAAATAATGAATTCGGCTGTATGGGCTTGAACCCTGTGCCTGTCCCAATAATGGACGAAACCAAAAAACGAATGACGCAAACGTCAGAAAATTTTAGGAAACAATTTCAACCTGTTACTTTTGCTTTACAGTGATGCGCGCGCATTTAAAATTTCACTCTCATCATTTTTTCATCACGCGCCTAAAGAAGTATAAATTCAATGAAATTTTCTATGCGAGAGAACGCTTCTCGTTTATCGGCGTCATGACAAGGGCTTTTTGGTGAGGTGACCACCAACCATCAGGTGACCTCATTTTCTCATCACTTGTCTTCATACCATACATAATATAAATCATAGCGACCTCGATTCCGTCTATATTTATCGTTTAATCGTCTCGGATTGCATTAGCGCCGAATACACGACGGTAATTTGAGGCAATAAAGAATACGATATGAAACACTTCCGGGCGCTGCGTCTTGTGAACCACTTTAATATAGTTTGTTATGTTTGAAATATGCAATGATTTTATTTAAATACTAGCTGACCCGACAGACGTTGTTCTGATCATAATAAAAAAAAACTCTTGCGGATGGAATTTTGGAAAATCTTAGCTGACCTCTACTCGCTGTAAAGAATATTCCTACCAAATTTCAAGTCTTTAGCTCTAATGGTTCCAGAGATATCGTGATGAGTGACTATATACGTGGAAATGTCTTTTATTATATATAGATTCTTATAAGATAACCGATGTGTATATATTTGTACATAATTAAACTGGTATACATATTATATAATTATTTAGAGAGCGATATATTTCGTCATAACTCGACAATGACGTCGAAATTAAAATTTATTATGTTGCCTGTCTCGCCCCGCAAAGTTTC
>CATIXQ010000012.1:1690836-1711854 GCA_949711755.1 Leptidea juvernica | reverse complement strand
CGTCCGGGGCTTACTCGCGAGGCTGCTCGCTCAAGATATATTACTACCTTCTACTGTCTGTAATTAGCTGTCAATAATCTGAAGCTGTCCCAATATACCCGATAAGTCATTCTTATCGCCTTATATTTGGGACGCGTGAATTGCAATTTCCATACAAACTTCTATCGCTGGTAAGCTATAGCTTACGTATACGTCCTCCCATTGACAGACAGCGTGTACGGATAAGGTGAGTTACCGTCGATGAGTTTATTGAGACAGAAAAGTCAACGATAGTTACGATTTTTATCTGAAGTAGGCCCCAACCGGAGATAGACTGAATATTGGGAACGGCCTTCAGTCAGTACCCTATCTATCTGACGAAATTATGCTTTTTATACAATTCATTTTTATATAGGATTTAATGCGGTAAAAAGTTTGAATCTTGAGGCTTATATATGCCTACTGGCATTGTTCATATGGTGAAGGCGGGAGACCAGGACCTACGAGTCTAATAAAGTTTAAAATAGTTTTTTTTTTATGGAATAGGATGACAAACGAGCGTACGGGTCACCTGTTGTTAAGTGATCACCGCCGCCCACAATCTCTTGCAACACCAGAGGACTCACAGGAGCGTTGCCGGCCTTTAAGGAAGGTGTACGCGCTTTTTTTGAAGGTGACCATGTCGTATCGTCCCGGAAACACCGCACAAGGAAGTTCATTCCACAGCTTTGTAGTACGTGGAAGAAAGCTCCTTGTAAACCGCACTGTGGAGATCCAGATGGTGGGGATGATATCCTAACTTGTGGCGTGTCGTGCGAAGGTGGAATTCGGCGGCAGGAATTAGGTTAAACAGCTCTTCGGAACACTCCCCGTGATAAATGCGGTAGAAGACACACAATGAAGCGACGTCTCTACGCAACGCCAAGTGATCCAGCCGTACAAATTAAAATAGTTATTAATGAATAATAATTTATGACTAAAAAAATACATCAACCACCCGATGTCATTTTCTATTTTGTATTTTTGGAAAGAAAAATTATGTTATTTGGAGTAATATTATTGTGAAGGTTTAGGTTTAAACTAAACATTCTGAGATCAATTTATTACTTTTTAGTTACAACAAGTGATTTGAAAAAAATAAAAAGTACAACAACCGTCCGACGTATTATGTTATACATTGTAATAGTTTATTTTACAACTAATAGTTATATTATACAGAGAAAGACTTCAAAAAGATTCAAAGTCAATTCGGTTTCATAATAATTTACCAGTGGGAGGCTCCTTTGCACAGGAAGCCGGCCAGATTATGGGTACCACAACGGCGCCTATTTCTGCCGTGAAGAAGTAATGTGTAAGCATTACTGTGTTTCGGTCTGAAGGGCGCCGTAGCTAGTGAAATTACTGGGGAAATGAGGCTTAACATCTTATGTCTCAAGGTGGCGAGCGCAATTGTAGTGCCGCTCAGAATTTTTGGGTTTTTCGAGAATCCTGAGCGGCACTGCATTGTAATGGGCATGGCGTATCAATTACCATCAGCTGAACGTCCTGCTCGTCTCGTCACTTATTATCATAAAAAAAAATCGGGCCTTAAGGCATGTTCACACGGCGCGCACAAAAAACGAGGCGTCAAACGGCCGCATCATTGCGTGACAAGCCGCTCAACTGTCGTGTAAGATAGGTGTGGGCTGTGAAATTGATTTGTAACGAGTTTAGCGGTGATGTCGAGTGATATGTCGAGCCCGTGTTAAAAAGACATTAGGTACTTGAAACAATGAAGCGAAATAACGAGAAATGCCTCCACGGCTACACGCGGCGAAAAAATCTTTCCTTAATCAGATTAGGTAGTATGCGAATGGAGCGGGATAAGCCGAACACATTTTTTACGACCGTTCCCAATATACTATCTACATATAGAGATAAATTACTACCTCCTACTGTCAGTAATTAGCTGTTCCAATATACTCGATAAGTCATTCTTATCGCCTTATATTGGGTGGCGTGAATTGCAATTTTCATACAAACTTCTATCGCTGGTGAGCTATACGTCCTCCCATTGACAGACAGCGTGTACGGGAAGGTGAGTTACCGTCGATAAGTTTATTGGGACAGAAAAGTCAACGATAGTTACGATTTTTATCTCAAGTAAGAGATAGACTGAATATTGGGAACGGCAGTTATAGTGTTTTATGCAACAGCTGTACAATGAGGGTTAAAAAATCACGAGTGGCTTGCATTTTTTGACCTCGTTATACAACGTTTCGCATACAATATTTTTTTCTACTACTCGGTAAGTTTAACTTAAACAAAAATGTAACAAACAAATACCTATCACAAGTTTTCGGGTTGAAGTTTAAATGGAAACGGGAAATGTATAAATACTTACCTCCGGTGAGATAATTCATTTTTCCTTCACAGAATGGCGAAGGTAGGTACAACCCCATACAGCCAATGCAGGAAAATCTAATATATAAAATTCTCGTGTCGCGGTGTTTGTAGTTAAATTCCTCCGAAACAGCTTGACCGATTCTCATGAAATATTTTGTACATATTGGGTAGGTGTGAGAATCGAACATCTATTTTTCACCCCCTTAATTGTTAAGGGGGGTAGCCCACCCCAATTTTTTTTAAATATTTTTGATATTTTTTTTAAATTTATTCAATTATGAATCAGCATTAAAAATACATACATCGTCAAATTTTCAACCATCTACGATCAACACTTACTCAAATTTTAATATTATTCTAATCCATCCACAACACACGTACGCAATAGAGTTGCAAGATGGCAATCGAATATAATGATTATTGTAGTACGATAAATTTTATGTACGATATATTTGGTAGGTCTAAGAATTTTAATTATTGTATTTTTTTATTACTTTTTTATACCGCAATACAACGTTTGCGGGGTCAGCTAGTTTGTATATAAAAAATAAATGATTATTATTATTGCTAATAAGTATTACTTCACAAGTTGATAGGTTCCGAATAGTGACGTAGTGTTTACTTGACGACAGAGTAAATATTATATTCGTTGCTCTATGCATTCACAACGAGTGACTCGCAAATCATGCACGGTTGTGGGTTTATTTAAAAAATTAAAACGTATTTATGGATTTCATTACCCATGATGCCCTGTATTAATCAATTTAGATTATTAGATAAAATAACACATATTCATTAAAATAAACTAACTTTCGTTGTGTCCATATAATAATAATAATAAAATCTATCGCCTTGAACTTAATTTAAGTATACAATATCAGCTTATTATAAACATACATTAAGACAAAAGGGAGTAGGCTCAGCTTATGCTGCTTGAAATAATATTTATAATATCATGCAGCCATTCCCATCTCCCTGAGGTGTAAGGTGGGATACATAGTAAAGAGGGCAAACTAATAACGATTACATACATGCATACATACATACACTCACGCATTGTTCCCGTCGAGGTAGGCAGAGACAATAGAATGCCATTTGCTTCTATGCTTACAAACCTCACGCGCTTCCTCTACATTCATTACTCATTTCATACATGCTCGCCGGTTGCGGGTGCTTCGGACCTCTCCTTTTCTCAAAACGTCCCCAATTTGGTCGACGAATGTTCTACGAGGTCTCCCGCGACCGACTTGCCCACACACACTTGCCTTATATATTTGATGCGTCATTCTTTCTTCACTCATTCGCTCCACGTGTCCAAACAATTTCAGCATTCCTTTTTCAGTCCTTGTCACAACATCCTCTTTCAAGCCACAGCGCAATAGCGATTACAATGCAGATAAAAAAATATAAACTTTTTCTAAATGTATCAACCTCTGTATAAATTATGAGTGTATTTGTGAGTGTGTGCCAATGTGTAAGTTTAAATGTAATATGATGATGATATAATCTTGATTATGCAACTGTTTATAAAACTAAAATAAAAACAGTCGTTAAACTGATATTAACTAACTAATGGCACTAATTTGGACATTGTAACGGTTCATCAAAATGAATGGGCCCAATGATGTATTGTTGATGGGCAGTGTTCTTTCCACACGTCGTCGAAGGAGAGACCCGTCATAGGTTGAGCCCAATTTTCATCAGTACAGCCGTGTCGTATTCGATATGCGAGCATTGAGACATGGTGTGAGGTCAACGACTCGCCCATCTGATTTAGGAGACCTTACGAGCGAGAGAGACACCACCATGGCCCACGCGATTTCAGGGCTGCCACTGCCACGTTTTATTTTAACTGACGAAATATAATTAATATTATTCATCTTAACAACAAGTGGAGTAAGTCCATCACGGATTCGTGTTCCACAAATCTAAAAACCGAAGAAGGCTAGAGATAGAAAAGAGTAGAAGATATTGGAGAGAAGTTTTAACTTTTTTGCATCTCTGCACTGGGGGAACAGATGGCGTTAAACGATGAAATATAATTACTGCTTCGGCTCCTGTCAAACCTCACCTCTCAATATGAAAAAATAGCGATACGTCGGAATAAATAAAAAATAAATGCAGGTCAGGACGGGCAATGGCGATACAATTCTTAGCAACACTGTATTTATAATGGACCTACCATCAGATTAACTTATTGCTCGTAAATTTTTCTAATACAAAAAAATGTAATAGTATCCGCCCCTTATACTGGCTGTAAAAAAACTACATCCTAAAAGTTGCATTCTTAAAGGGGGGGTTGCAATTGGACCATGATTCTGAATATATTGGCATTGAAAATTTCCAAAAAAAAAAAATGTGGCGCGTTTAAAAAAAAAAAAACAAAAACATAAAGCTGAAATGTATTACGCCGCTACAGATGACAGCATTACAAACGTTAAACAAGTACCTTTGACCTCTTATTACGTAGATACTGTACATTGTATTACAATGCTAAAATGTAAATAAAAAATGTTTGACTTTTTTTTTCAACTACAGAACTTTCTTGCTAAAATGCCAATAGCTATGGTTCAGTTATAGGTAACTCTTCGGGACCCTTCCGTATTCGGTGGTTGTCTGATTACACCCGGTATTATGGCAAATCTTCTAATAAAATAAAAGATAAATAATTTATTTGATCTTTAGCTAAATACTTACTGTCTTATTCATAATGACTTAGCGGAGATTTAAAACATCGCTAATATGTGCTTGTTAAAAATGGTATTCATAATCGCATATTAGAGCTATAATGCTCATTATCTCTTCGATAAAGCTGACGTGACGTATAGTAGCTACGACCCTTCTATAAACCTATTTTAAGCACTTGAACGCAAAAAAACATGGCCGACAACGATCAGCTGTTCGTTAAATAATGTGATATATATCTTCCCGTTCAAAGTTGTTGAATATCCGTAATAGCTTGACAACCCATGACGGACTTCAAAACTTTGATTTATGAAGCTTGAAATTATTTTGACATCGACTTTTGACAACTGACAAAGCATTGACATTGAAAAGATGTCTGTTTCCATTGACAGTTCCTCATTAAATTAGTTAAAATCATGTTTTTTTTATACGAAATGGCAACATTGCGTACTATAGAGACTTATTAGTTATGGGAGATTTAACTAACGAATATGAATAAGGAATTTTATCGAACTTTCGATAGGCTTAAACCACGTTTTAACTAATACAGCTTTATACCTTCGAAAAGCGTTTTATTATGAATAAGGCAGTTAAAAAAATGGAACGCGTGGCAACCCTGGACAGTGCGAGCAGAACGGAGCAATGAATATGGTTGAATACCGTCGATTATTGTGGTTTTTTGTCGGCATTGGTGCGTGCCGCCCGGTTTGCTTTACGTCGTCGTTTGAATGATGTACGTTGGTACTTGGTACTGTCTACATTCAACGTGTGTATTCAGCTCTGTTCAATCAATCACGTGGGTTTTATTTCGTACATCGAGGTCGTACATCGAAGGCATTGTAGATATTAATTATTATATCTGCATAAGTGCTTACTGATGTGACATTTCCTAAGGCGCGCTCGACTATGTAGCGCGGGCTAAGTCGGCGCAAATCTACTAAGGCAGACTCGCTTATTGAGTGTAACGAGTCTATACGGGACGAGACGAGCAGGACGCACAGCTGAGATTTTTACATTTAGAAAAAGTTTAGATTGTTTTATCTGCATTGTAATCGTTATTAGTTTGCCCTCTTTACTATTTATCCCACCATACACCTCAGGGAGATGGGAATGGCTGAAAACCAGCGCTGCATGAAAATATTATTTCAAGCAGCATAAGATGAACCTACTCCGTTTTGTCTTAATGTATGTTTGTAATAAGCTGATATTGTATACTTAAATTAAGTTCAAGGCAATAAATGTTATTATTATTATTATATAGACACAACAAAAGTTATTTTAATGAATGTGTGTTATTTTATCTAATACTAGCTGACCCGGCAAACGTTGTTTTACCATATAAAGTATAATTCACGCGATAGTTTTATAAGTAATAAAATATTGCCTATATTATAGCCTGTACATCATTTTGTTCTATTGTCAATAGTTTTTGCAGCGCACGCAAAAATAGGTTTTCGATTTTACACCTTGTGTTACAAAATAGCAATTTTATTACGGATTGATGATGATTTGAAAAAAAAACATAGCCTATAGCCTTCCTCGATAAATGGACTACTCAACACTGAAAGAATCATTCAAATCGGACCAGTAATACCAGAGATTAGCGCGTTCAAACAAACAAACAAACAAACACTGCAGCTTTATAATATTAGTATAGATTTTGCATTTATTAGTTATTACAGGGCATCATGGGTAATGTTTTAAATAAACTCAACCGTGCATGATTTGCGAGTCACTCGTGAATGATGAGATGAGATGATAATTGATACGCCTTGCCAATTACAATGCAGTGCCGCTCAGGATTCTTGAAAAAACCAAAAAATTCGAAGCGGCACTACAATTGCGCCCGTCACCTTCAGTCATAAGATGTTGAGACTCATTTGATTTGATAACTGATACACAAATAAAAGTATCGTCATAAAATCTTGTTTGCTTTGTTCAACTCTCAGGTTGTGTGTCATCTACAGGATCTACTTTACAGTTGATAACCTGCTCAACCCCAATATTTGCATATTAGGAAATTGACTTAAAATTTCGCTCTTGTAAATCTAAACAATTTGATGTTCCATAAGATTTTGTTTTCATATATTATTTGTTTATTAATCCTAGAAGTGAGGGTTATCACTTTAAAAACATAACAAATTGTTTTGATTACTGATGCGAGTCCATCAGGTTCCGTTCCAAAAGAAACTAGTTTTTATTAATCGCCAAACACGAGAAATGGCGTAAAATGTTATAGACATGTGTAAGAAAGGCAGAACAAAAATTTGAGACTTATTTTAGGTTAATTAATAAGTGCAAAATGTTAAACTTGTACCATTTTTTAAATATAATATATTATATACACACACATAATATGATTTTCGTCATTAAATTAAAATTAAAATCATTTCATTCAAAATAGGATGTGACATCACTTATTGAAAGTCAAAGACTACCCATTCCAAAAAGAATGGGCGGAACAAACTCAGCGGGCTTTTTTTTCATCAAAAAATATGTTTACAAAGCAATATTGTACAATTAAACTTTTTATTTAATAGCCTGAGGGTCGCTTCATCCCCAATCTGTGGATATCATTAAGAAAGTCATTTATGTTATAGTAACCTTTACCACACCAAAGTTTTTTAACAATTCTTTGGAATATCGTAATAGGTACTTTTGTTTTGAACACTTTCTGGGATCGATTATAAGTAGATATTCCTGAACTCTGCATTCAACTCGCGCGATATCTGTAGTACATACTTCGAGATTCGAGAGTGAACTTGTTGCGGCTAAATCAATTAAAATATTTTTATTCAAAATAGGATGTGACATCACTTATTGAAAGTCAAACACTACCATTCCAAAAAGAATGGGCGGAACAAACTCAGCGGGCCTTTTTTCATCAAAAAATATGTTTACAAAGCAATATTGTACAATTAAATTTATTATTTAATAGCCTGAGGGTCGCTCCTTCCCCAATCTGTGGGTATCATTAAGGAATTCATTTATGTTATAGTAACCTTTACCACACCAACGATTTTTAGGTACTTTTTTTATTAGGTTTAGGTACTTTTGTTTTGGACATTTTCTACGATCGATTATAAATAGATATTCCTGAATTCTGCATTCAACTCGCGCGATATCTGTAGTACTTCGAGATTTGAAAGTGAACTTGATGTGGCTAAATCTCATTGTCTGCCGAGATCCTCTCACGAAGCTTGCACAAGATGGGCTTCGTATTGGGGTCACAATTGAAAGTTAAGGATTTCTTTGTGTCTGGCGATTGCGAAATATTCGCATGATAAAGCCAATTTATATTTATGCAACTCTTTAAACTGTTACATTGGTTAAGCTTTGTTTTTTTTTAATTGTGAGCAAAATATAATTGTGTTTTCGGTTCCGTTTTACAACCAGGAAGTCCAGGGAAGGTTTAAAAGGTGAATAAATAGGGAAATGCTGCTAAATTAAATAAAAAAAACAAATTTGTTTTTCCTTTGATGTGTCCATACATAATTTCTATGAGAGAGTTTATTGACGCACGGTTTGACAGTTCTGCTGTGAAACAATTTCATTACGACAGCAGGGTGCATATTTTACGAAGTAATTTTTGATGTTATGATATATTATTGACCAATTCATATAAAAACATTCTTTTATTTATTATATACAGAACAAAGTCTGTCGGGTCAACTAGTTGGAAATAAAAATAATTATGGGTCGCAAATCGAATTAAAAAGTATCCTATCTCTCAAGTTGGACCTAACTGCACTCCATGAAGTAATGCTCATTTAAATCCATGCATTAGTTTAGGGAGTCCATCGCGGACAAACAAAGTGTCACGTAATTTATATATATTAAGATGTTAAGTCTTATTTGACCAGTAATTTCATAATTTTTCAATAATCTAGAGCGGCACTGCATTGTAATGGGCAGCGTGTATCAATTACCATCAGCTGAACGTCCTGCTCGTCTCGTCCCTTATTTTCATTAAAAAATGTTTATTTTACAAAATACCAAAAGTGCAAAGTGTTTGTAAATCTATCTACAATAATACTGAGTCCATCTATGCTGGTTTGACTCGCTTGACCCTTGACCGATTTATAAAAGTTCCTTGTAGGGCTCTTATTCTCCCCAGTCACTGCACTTGGCAAAGCGGTCATCGCTATGATTAATACGATTTTATTAGCGTGGTATGTATCTATGTATTTAATGGATTTTCACCATCGTTGGATTAAAATGAATCTCTGCACATTTACCCCCTTATTCGTAATAGTCTGCTAACTTAAAGCATTGCTAATTCTCACTGTCTTCTTCTATTGACCCAAGTCAGAACAAGAAAAAACACTCCTAAGCGGCTGTTTAAAGTTAGCGGACCATTATGAATAAGGGGGTATAACACAAAAGTATTTTCGTTGCTATGAAATTATTATAATTTTAAGACTAAAAAAGGAAAAATAAATAAATGAGACGTTTTAGAAGACGATTTAATTGAAAATTATTTTCTACTTTTTAGTTTGCTTTTATATTAAATCTGATCGTTTAGTTTTTGTTTAACTTTTATTTTTAAGTGAAAGCAGGGGTCGAATGTAATGCGCAATTCAGTTTGCCGCCATCTCCCTTTTTCTCTCTCTGTTAGAGGACATACGGGTGCGCTCTTGCATGGCTCCGCCCACAGCATATTAGATCTGGTAGGTCCATCGCTTGCATAATATCCAGCGCGGTCTACTGCCTCCATTTTATTTTATGAAAGACTAGCTGACCTGGCAAACATTGTTTTGCCATATAAATACTGGGGTCCAAATAATTTATATGTCACGCTCATTGTATTGTAAACTTTATTTCCCTGTGTTATATACTGAGTTTTTTTTAATGAAAATAAGGGACGAGACGAGCAGGACGTATAGCTGATGGTAATGGATACGCCCTGCCCATTACAATGCAGTGCTGCCCACGATTCTTGAAAAACCCCAAAAATTCTGAGTGGCACTACAAGTGCGCTCGTCACCTTGAGACATAAGATGTTAGGTCTCATTTGCCCAGTAATTTCACTAGCTACGGCGCCCTTCAGACCGAAACACAGTAATGCTAACACATTACTGCTTCACGGCAGAAATAGGCGCCGATGTGGTACCCATAATCTAGCCGGCATCCTGTGCAAAGGAGCCTCCCACTGGTTTTTTCCCGGTCTACGACCACCACCACGGTATATACACTAATTTAAACACAGTATAATACAAAAACATTAACATTCATATGGTAAGTGATGCCTCAATTATAGGCGAAAATGATATGCTATTCAATTAGATTAGGCCACAAAATAAAATAAGATTAAGGTCATCCTTCCCTTGAAAGAACCGATTTTATATATTTTTTAAATTTGTATAATAATATTGTGATCAAACATCCATTCCACCCAATTGCATGGACAATGGTCAAAACAATTACTATGGATCGTGGTGTTATAGAATCATATCATCATCATTCATAAAAACACTCAACTAAACTATCTACGATCTAAAATGCATCAAATCGAATTGGAAAACTATGGAGCAGAAAAAATTTGATAAACGGAAGAAGATAATTGAAAACACCAAAAAAAGTGTCATTAAATTGGAGCTCGTGAATTATTTCATGACAACAATGGCGTCAATGTAAAAAGTTAAAAACACAACCTCATTTTGTTTGATCTATTAACGCCGATTGTACGCTTATAAAATAGATATTATTAGAACAGTTATGTCAATATTTGGGTTCTGTACTCGAAGCGTCGCAAACGGGAACAGTATTACCACAATACAGTAATAGAACAATAACTTTATACTAGAACGCCCGAATCCACGGACTAGTAAAAAAATAAAGACTCCGTGTCGCCTTACATAACAGTGTAGCACCAAAACAAGCCGATTAACAATACTACAGGCCGATAGGCGGCCATTATGAAAATTGTCATCGTCTGTGACAGATCAGCTTGCGTCTCAATAAAATATTTCGAAAATGCCGTCGTGCGTTGTGAAAAAGTGTAAAAACGATACTATGTAAGTATTTGTGGCCATATATGATTATTTAAGGGAGAAGTATCCCCCGTAACCGCACACACACTAGCATAACGGTGCATCACTTGCTAATATCACGGCGCGGAGAACTTTTTTTTCTCGTCCGTGCCCGAATCGACGCACGCACACATACACACGGTTTACAAGGCCGCTAAGCAATCTTGGGGAGACAAAACTGTTGAGTGTCACGCCGTACGCCGCCGAGACGTTTATCTTATTGTATGTACTAACCCTAATGCTCTGCCTAGACGTAGGTATAAATTTCAAGGAGACCGCTGAGTTACGCTACTGTTCTCTTAATTGTATTGTGGTATTACTAAGGCTGTGTCTAGATACATCGAATGACGGCAAAGTGAAGCTAAGAAACGAAATAGACAGAGTGTGCGGAGCGAACATAGACTTACTAGCATATAGACAAACATCTTTAACGTAGATACAGCGAGATAAAAAAGGAAAGCGAATATTGTGCCTAGTAAGTACTCGTTTAAGGGCGGATTAGACCAAACACGATGTTACCATGAGGATAACTATACGGGGATACTTTTACTCCTTCAATTTATCCCTCGGATATTTTCGTTTCCGTTTTTCTAACATACTTGCGGAGTGAGCTATCTCGGTATTGTCATCCTATGGTTTAAAAGTGAATGATGAACGAATGTATAAGCCGACAAAAATCTATGTTCTATTGTTATGAAATCCCATAACAATTCAATTATGTAGCATAATAGAGTGAATTGTCAAATGTTGACAGCTTGTTTATCCGTATATAAATCCAGTGCCCTGATGTTTCCAGTGAACTACATAGAATGTAGTTTTTATTTCGATTTGGGACCCATAGTAATTTTCTTTTCCAATATTTTTTCTATGGACATAATATTTTCTATGAGGGAATTTATTGAGGCACGGTTTGACTGTGAAAGAATTTCATTATAACAACAGGGAGCGTATTTTGTGAAATATTTCTTGACGCTATGATATATTTTTGACGAATTCATAAAAAAACAGGTTTTTTTTTATTTAGAAAGAACAGAACAACGTCTGTCGGGTCAGTCAGTAATATTATACAAAGAAGCTCACTGAGTTTCTTGCGCCCTTGCGAGTTACTCTAAATGATACTCTCTACAAAAGTCACAGTGTTAAATTATACTGTACTAGGGCATATAACCATTCGTGTGTGGGGCCGGCTCTCACTAGACCAGGTTTTCTGGATGCAATGAAAATATTCCGACGCAAAAAATACAGTGCACAAAGAAGGGTCTAAAGAAATTTTTAAACCGAACAATTTTTCAATTTAATATGTAAATTTTGAATAAACAAAAGAAAATCAATAAAATAAAGGCCATTTGCAGCTTTGCCATATGATCAACACAAATATTGTAGGGTCGGTTGTAGCGTTTAAGTCAGTCCGCGCCTTGATCTATGATTCTTCTCATCATGATCATTCTGTGAAGGTTGCATTACAATAGCGGTACACAGTTACCGTGTAGCATTACGTAGTTACATGCCTCAGTTGATATTCAATAGCGCGCATCACACAAGATAATCTATAACTACACGGCCACACTATCTGTGCCTCGTTGGAACGTGAAGTCCCCTCCCGTTCCCCCTTTCATACCCTCGTCCTGTTGCGTCAGTACGGTTTGCAGTTTGATTACCATTAGGAACATATCGTGAAATTTATCACTGCTTTGTTTTTGAAGTTTTCATTATTACGTCTTGACTTTTGTTGTTAATAGTTCTGTAGGTTCTCTTGTTATTTGCCGCTTTAATACTATTGCCAGAAAAATAAATACTTTCCAACGTAAACCGGATTCTTTAATTGATTTTTCATCATTATAATAATAATGATAATAAGCATCACAACATAACACCTTTACATCAATCTATAATACTGAAAAGATAAATCGTTGTTTATTTATTAATAATAATATTCTAGTGGTGCTTGTTTTGCACACCGTATCAAAGCGACGGTGTGACGTCATCGATGTCAGCTCCAGATATAATGTAACCGGATTAATTAATAATAAAGGATTAATAACCGGACATTAATATTACATAGAAGTGATGTGTGTGAGGTTGTAATCTCAGGAATTGTTCCACTCGGCTGAACTGAGCTGATATTTAAAGTTTTGTCACCAATAGAAAGCCACTGTTTTTGGTTCATAGGCTGTTTTATTTAACCGAAAAACTAACAGACTTTTGGGGTATTCATATTTGCAAATAAGATCACGGTCGAAGGAAAACGTTTACGAACGCTGCATTCAAATTCAAATATTTTTATTCAAAATAGGATTTAAAATCACTTATTCAACGTCAAAAACTACCACCCATTCAAAAGAGACTGCCTCAGACCTGAGAAGAATGGGCGCAAGAAACTCAGCGGGCTTTTTTTTTAATATAAAATATGGATTACAATGTGATATCGTACAATAAACATTTATAAGTAAAGAGCCTGAGGGTGTTCGCTTTATTCCCAGTCCGTGGTGTCATTTAGAAAATCGTTTATGTTATAATAACCTTTCCCACACAAACGTTTTTTAACAGTTCTTTTAAATTTCGTAACACATTTGTTTTGTACATTTTCTGGGATCATATTGTAGAAGCATATATATCGCCCAACAAAAGACTTACTAACTCGACCCAACCGTAGGTATAACAAGTTTATGTTTGTTCCTCGTGTTAACATTATGAATGTCACAGTTTCTAGAAAATTCCTCAATGTGCTTATGAACATACAGAACATTACCAAAAATGTATTGAGAAGCAACTGTCAAAATGTTTATTTAATTATTTTTTTCTCTTAATGATTCTTTAGGACCTAGGTTATAAATCGCGCGAATAGCCCTCTTCTGCAGCACAAAGATGGTATTAATATCGGCCGCACTGCCCCATAACAATATACTAAGGATGAGACTACTATTGAGGATGACAGATAATTTATCATTATTTGTGTAGCGTCGCGTACTATATTGACATTAAATCTTAAATTTAAAGTAAATAATTGAAATTTTCAATCAAAGAAATTACATATTTAGCAACCAAAATTTTAATCACCCTGACGTGATCGCATAAGACGGCACGAAGTAGGTGTGAGTGACTACGCTAGCACGCGGCTACTAGATTACTTACAGAAAGTTCCGAAATGATATTACGAAATATAGATTTATCTAAATATATAAAAATGAATTGCTGTTCGTTAGTCTCGCTAAAACTAGGGAACGGCTGGACCGATTTGGCCACTTTTGGTCTTGAATTATTCGTGGATGTCCAGAGAAGGTTTAAAAATAAATATAATGCTCGGAATTAATCAAAAACAACAATTTTCAACAACTCGTGTGATTCTGGAACGAGCTGCATTCAACTATGATCCGGCAATAGATTATTGTGCCGAAAAATCGGTAACAATTGGGGAAAAGACTATAATTTATAAATATTTTAAGGCTTTACAATATAGAGATGAATCTACTGTGTTATGTTGTGCTGGAGGCAAAGTAAAATTGCCACAATTGGTCCCAATAACAAGATCCTTTACGCTCTTTTGTTTCTGAGATTGGAAATGATTCTAATTCTATTCTCGGTTTGACAGCAGAAACAATTTCATTACATCTACAGGCTCTCATATTTTACGAAATAAATAATAATAATTTTTTGATGTTATGATATTATGTTATTGACAAATTCATAGAAAGAACCACGTCTGTCGGATCAGCTAGTTTAGAATAATTATGTATTTTATTTTGAATATTTTTTGTGATGACGTTTAAGTACTTCTATCCGTGTAATAAGTAATATTAAGCTCGATGCAAAAGAAGTAATTATAAATTTATATTTTGTACAATAAAAAGATATGAATCTACCATCCGCATTAGTTTTCAATACTGTATTGCGGCTGTGTGTTTGTTTGATATTGCCATTGTAGCGCCACGCTGTATATATAAAATAATAATAATTAATATGGTTGCAGTGGTAAACGCGGGCGAAGTTGCGGGTAAAAAGTAGTATTGTATGCATATTGGCATAGCGTTGGAGCAACGCGCATTGGTCTCTTTGCTCAATATACACATTTAGCCGTAGAAATCTAAGTAAGAAATGACGACGTCTCTTTCACACATTTCGTAGGCGATGTGTTTTGTTTTAGCAATAATTGAAATGTAATTATTTAGCAAAATTATTAAAAACACCAAGTTTTTAACGTAATTTTGTTAATTTAAAGGGTCCTTTTTATTTTTTTATGTTTGGATTTGCTTTTATTTGGACATTTTTTGACTGAACACTGTCATTGCGTGGCGTTGTATTCAAAGCGCGGTCAAAACACAACTGAAACGAAAACTCTGTCTAACAGAAGCGTCCTCAGAGTTTTGATACAAACAAATATTTGTATTATAGAAGTAAATAATTTCGTTGAAATATATATTTATGAATGCCGTCGTTTTTGTCGCCAGGTGTGTTTGAGTCAAGATGGCAGAGACAGACACAGAAACGCTCACCAACGGAAACGCGACCCTGTCTGCGGAAGAGGACGAGAGACTGAAGCAGAGGCCGGCTGATATTGATGCGGTGAGTTCCTCGCTGTATTACTGGAGACAAATAAATGGAATGGACTTTTTTTATGATAATAAGGGACGAGATGATCAGGACGTTCAGCTGATGGTAATTGATAAGCCCTGCCCATTAGAATGCAGTGCCGCTCAGGATTATTGAAAAACCCAAAAATTCTGAGCGGCACCACAATCGCGCTCGTCACCTTGAAACATAAGGTAATAATTTTCATTTGCCCAGTAATTTCACTAGCTACGGCGTCCTTCTGATCGAAACACAATAATGCTTACACTTTACTTCTTCACGGCAGAAATAGGCGCCGTTGTGGTACCCATAATCTAGCCGGCATCCTGTGCAAAGGAGCCTCCCACTGGCGACTTGTTCAGGTTGATACCAACAGCCGATGATTCCGCCATTACGTCAAAATGCTAAATTCCACCCGCGTCATATTCTTGTGTGGTATTCTATCATTCTTTCTGGTATTCTAGAAATTTCTTGCCTCGCACAGCTGCTTTGTGGAAATAATTATCGGCTTATGTTTTCCTAAAGCGCTGCCACTTAGGGACCTTCAAGAATAGAGCATAGTCTTACCTTAAAGGCCTGCAGCGCATCTCTAGATCCTTGGTTTTGCGGTTGTTCATGGTTGATTTCCTTACCACTCCCCATCATTGTTTCTCATGGGATATCTCTACCAACACCACTCGTGAAGAAAGTCTCCATGAGGAAACCTAGATACCAATAGTCGATAGTCAAAATATTTATTTCTATAAGCCCATTACAGGCACATTTTAATGTCACGCATTAGTAAAAAAAAGGAAATTTAAGATGCCACAATTGATTCAAATACCAGTCCATACCAAAATATGTAGTTTTCTATGGAGATGAATGGGAATAACAAAATACTTGGTTACACTTTTTAAAATAATTGACTTACAATATATTATTATGATTACATATATATTTGGTGATGTGAAGACGATATAAATCAGAGACAAGGTACTGCAGTAGATGCGAATTACGTTACTGCAATAATGCCCCCAGTGAAGGTCGTATATCCCAGCATATGATCCAGGGACCAAGATTAAAAATATACCGTTTGTAAATATGTTTAGTTTTTTAATGTACTCATGAGAAACAAAAATAAAAAAGGACATAATCTTTAAATAGATTGTCTCTGGCAGAGATCAGCAGCCCACAGAACAGCTCTGGTCGTATGGGAGGACTGTTCCTATTATTAAACCTTGACGGAGAACTGAAATTTCATATTTTAATAAAACACTTTTTAAAGGACTAAGATGGTTTTTAGCAAAAAATCGGACAGCACACTCCGAGGCAATAAATGGCGCTAAATTTCATAATGACAACTACCTATGACAAATACTATCTTGACTCATGTCATCTGCAGTCCCCCTGAAGACGAGATCTGGAAAGGTCTTGAAACGTCGGGGTAACTAAAATATTAATAAAATCGTAACTGTTACGCAAAAATCTGATGTAAAAACAAAGTTACAATTATACGCGTTTTAATCCTTTTAAAAGTGTTTTAATGAAATGTGTAACACTCGCGTCAATTAAGGAAAATACTATGAAATTTCATATACAATTTCCATTTGCAGGATGTGCGCGAGATGGAGCGCCGTAAACGCGTGGAGGCGCTGATGTCTTCGAAACTGTTCCGCGAGGAACTGGAGAGAGTACTGGATCAGCAGATGCATGATGGCAGCGACGCGCCGCTGCTGCAGCGCATCAAAGAGATGGTTGGCGGCAGACTGCACACGGGCAGCTTGAGGGTACGTTGGAAATAACTACTGGCTATTTGAAAAATAATGATAATGCAGGGCAATGATCAGTAGATTCTCTCTATCTTCTTATGCCTCTTCTCTACTGGTTAGCCGTCAGCTCGGTCAACTTTGTCCTGTTTTGTGCGAAACAGGTCTTCCACTCTGTTAATGTTGGTCCATTGGTCCCGGATGTTTCAGATTCAAGATTTCATTTTACGTAAAGTGTTTCGCTTGCCCTCGGTGAGGGCTACCATAACATGTTGTAAAATATCGTATCTGTCATTACGGAAGACATGTCCCAGACAGTCTGCTATCCTTTGACGATCTGCAGCGTTTGCCGCCGCGTTAAAGTACCTTAACCTTCTAAGCTTTCAACTACTGCGTAAATTGTCTATGAGCTTCTATGTCTTTGTATTCAAAGTCCAGGCTTACGCTACCGTGTAATACTACAGGACAGAGAGGACGATGGAGTATTCGTACTCTGACCATGAATTGAAATCTCATTTATGATTTGATCTCGCAGGAATCTCCGATATAGCCCTCTCCATTGCCCTCTGAGCGACAATGAGCTTTCTCATAGGCGTAAAGTCCATAGTTAGCGAGGATGGCGTAGCTTTACGTATTCATAATAAGACGCGGTATATTTCATCACTTTTAGAGCAGATGATATAGTGGTTGTGCCATTTGCCTTTTTCATCATATCCGTTTAATCTCTGTTTACAGGGTCCAAGCTGCGTTCTTCCGATCAACGACATCCGCGGCATCGAAGGCGTCGGGTACGAGAAAGGCGAAAAGATCCTTCGTTGCAAATTGGCTGCGGTCTACCGGCTGGTAGACCTGTTCGGTTGGACCCAGAGTAAGTTGCAGCTGATTCTATCCACGAAGGTGTTCCAGAGGTGTTGGCAGAAATTACGGACCTTCATACGCCAATCGCCTCCGTGAGGGAGAAGGCAACTATCTCATGCCAGGTCTCTTGCTCTTATTCTTCGCCTAACCCGACGGGAACCCAATTACTGAGTGACTTCCATTAGTAGTCACACCATGGATGTATCTGATAAACCACAACAGCTAATGAGCCCAAACTTTGCTGAGTGTGTATTATTAGTAATGCCGCTCTAATAATTTATTTCCAAAAAGTGTTTTTATACTCAGATAAAATTTGAAAACAAAATTTTACTAACGATGCGGGACTCAAACCCGCTACCTCTCGCTCTCTAAGCGAGTACTCTTCCAACTGAGCTAACCATTCGAGTGACGTATCGTTTATAAAATTCTATTTTCAAATTTTATTTGTGTACTAATCCCAGAAGTTAGGGTTATCACTTTCAAACTACCGAATGTTCTTATGGAAAGGACGATCAAAAACAAACTGTTTACAATCGGAAAAAAAGTGATGCTGTTTATTGAAAATCAAATTAAAATTTAATTTGTATGTAAATGCAAAATAAATAAATAAAACAAACTATTGTTTATTGCAGCGGGAATACACGGGCAGATAACAGCGCGTCTGAACACGGCTGTGGAGCAGGTGCTGACCACGCCCCGTGGCCTGCTGCCTCACGAGGTGACCGCCTCGTCCCTCGTCAAGGTGGACATGCAGGGAGTCGTGCACGACCAGGGCACCACTAACTTCCCCGTCAACGTTGAAGGTACGCTTCTTCCTTTTATGATGAACGAGACGAGGAATACGTTGAGCTGATGTTAAGTTAAGCACTGAAGAGCTCAGGTGGCTCAGGAATTAATTTATTTATAAAGGTTTACCGACAGATAGTACACAGAAACTTATTTAGAATACATATACACCACTTAGAAACTATAGTGAACATCCAATTATGGGTAAACACAACAAATTAGTTACCTTGGTTGTAAACAGAAGTAGAGAAGAACATGTTATGGATAATATATAATGATATACATTTATAATATCTACTTCGCTATTGCTTAAAGTATTACAACAAAAAGGAATATCTATAAATATATTTTATTTAGAAACTGGCCTATTAAACGATTTATGCAATAAATTTCAGTTTTTTCCTCGCAAGAGTGTTGAAAAAGTGCGTATGAAACTCGTGAGCCATTTGCTCACTAGACACTCGACTGATTTACAATTACTGTAACCCACAGCCTCGTGTATAATGACTTAGCTAACATTTATCATAATATACGATTGAATATTTAAATGAGCTATTTCAATTTTGCAGGGTTCTCGTTGCACGCAAGTGTGCACGCGGCCCGTCCAGACATTCGCTGCGTGCTGCATCTGCGCTCATCATCAGCTCTGGCCATCTCGTCCACTCGCCGCGGGCTCCTGGCTCTGTGCGCTGAGGCCGCTACCCTCGGCCAGCTGGCGTACCATAACGCACCCGTAGGTGAGTGACGGAATTGATCTCAACACATTGCGTTTGGGCATAGGTGAGACAACTGTTGTTCAGTAGGTACCACAGCATCCGGAGACGTCCGCTCCCTACCAATCACAGGTTGGAAATGGCGTTCCCGTTGTGCTATGCACAGTTAGTTTACATTTGTTTTTTAGCAAGGTAGGCACTGTAGATCTAACCAGTCATAGTTACGCTTAAGTCCGACAGTATTAGGTTTTTGAGATCTAGATGCAATCTGGAAACTGCCTACAGTGTCCTGCTATTAAACAACCGATGAAAACTGGCCAGGTTTATTATTTTAGTGTGCGTGACAAGCTAAGTCTTACACTCGCGATTAGTATGATTAAATTCAATAAGAAAAGAAAAAATTTTTTTTGACATTCATAAGTGTCATTTTCTACATGAATAAAGTGTTTTTGCATTTGAACTTTGTATCAGTATGTGTGCATTGCACAAAATAGAGGGAACTGTCAACCTCAATTTTTTTTATCCATTTCAGTCTATCTAGATGTATAAATTGATGTGAGCTCATAATATTTAATCAACATTGCCCGAATTTTTTCGTTTAGGTAATCAAAAACTAGTGGTGTATTTATAAAACTTGATAGAATTGAATATCAAACATAAAATTCCCAGGACTTCTGGACAACGAGGAGCAAGACAAGATCGTGCGAGCTCTGGGGCCCCACTCGAAGGTCCTGATGCTGAGCGGCAGCGGGGCCCTGTGCTGCGGCGCGACGCTCGAGGAGGCCTTCTCCCAGGCCAAGAACCTGAACACGGCCTGCGAAGTGCAGCTCAGACTGGCTTCAATGCCACTAGATGAGCTGAACGTCCTCGACGAGGAGACAAGGAGACAGGTATGCCTGTTTTTCACGTGAAACTTCTTTATCGACGTATGAGAAACTTTTTATAGCGATGTTGTCACTATTCGGTTACGCGCCATGTTATTTTTAGAAGTGAAAGAAACTACTTTATCGCCGTATGAGAAACTTTTTATAGCAATGTTGTCACTATTCGGTTACGTACCATGTTGTTTCTAGAAGTGAAATAAACTACTTTATCGACGTATGAGACAATATTTATAGCAATGTTGTCACTATCCGGTTACGCGCCATGTTGTTTTTAGAAGTGAAAGAAACTACTTTATCGACGTATGAGAAACTTTTTATAGCAATGTTGTCACTATTCAGTTACGCGCCATGTTATTTTTAGAAGTGAAAGAAACTACTTTATCGA